>JANHZU010002392.1:181666-198688 GCA_032468055.1 Acrochordus granulatus | reverse complement strand
ATAATTCCCTCAAGCGATATTCAAACCCTGATGAAGGCAGTAAACAAAAGAAGACTAGTAAACAGTGCAACACTCTTTCCAACAAATTTATTAAGGTAGCACAATAGTAACAGGCACCTGGGGTACAATCTCAAAACATCTGGAGCATTTGAACACCATTTGAACACCACCGGCATTTACAAAATCACCATCAGTCACTTGCAAAAGGCAGCTCTTCTTGGAATTGCTTAAATCCTTTAGGAGGACAACATCTGCCTATCCCAGGACTTTGGGAAGGACTTGACAGCTGGACAAAAATGCCAAATCCAATTTAAACACTGGCTGACCGTTCAACAAACTATAAGGCAGAATTTCTCAAGATTGTTGGTTTAACAAGCAAATACATTGCTTTATACTGCCCGCTGATAGCAGGGAAAGAAAGCTAAACGAATTCCAAGCGCTTCTCTTTTGTCTTAATGCAGTGCCTGAATCAGGATTGTGGTTTAGATTCCCAAGAGCAGAATGCAAATGTGAGCTTTCCTTTTCAGTTTGCTCTCTTCCCACCATCTACTGCAAAAAAGGAATTCTCAAAAACAGCTCACCTTCCTTAACCAAGTACCGTGCATAGATAAGCAACCAGTGACGATATTCGTGACTTGACTGTAAAGCCAGAGCAGCAGCCACCTGATTCTCCAGGTATGCCGTGGTGGTTTCTTGCTGCACCAAATGAGGCATGGAGAACAATTTGGCTGCCTGTCGCCCAGAACTAAAGGAAAGAGCAAAGAGAAAGAAAAAGAAAAAAGAGAGAGCCAGTTTAGTGTGGTGGTTAAGGCACTGGCCAATCACTGGGAGACGGTGAGTTCTAGAACCACTTTAGGCATGAAAGCTGGCTGGGTGGTTTTGAGTCAGTCCCTCCCTCTCAGCCCAAACTACCTCAATGGGTTATTGCTGTAGGGAAAATAGGGGGAGGAAGGAGCATTAGATATGCTTGTTGTTCTTGAGTTACTTATGCAGGTGGGATATAAATCAGATGGATGGATAAATAGATGAGCTGGATATATAAATGGGATGGGTGAGTGGATAGAGAGAAAAAGAGAGAGCGTTCAGGAGTCAAGAAAAAAGGGAAGCTGGGTGAGGAGTTTTTGTGGGAAATCCACATTTTTCTAAGAGGGCCTGTATTCAGAGTGTAATGCGAGAGTGACCAAGCTTCTGGTGGCCAAGAACTTCATCAGTTCTGGTGGCTCAAGGGCTCAGGGCGGTGAGATAGAGTGATGCAGACAAGGTCAAGTACACAGGAAGGGTTGGGGTTTTTTGTTTTCTTTTTCTTCTTCCTGTAATCCAGGGACGGGAGGGGTGATTAAAAAAATAAGCCGTGCTAAGAAAACATTCAAGGCCGTACTTAGACATTCGTCCTTGTATGATGGCTAAAGGTCCTGAACACAGCATGGCCTCCTGGGATGCTAAACTGCTCCTAAAGTCTGCACACTGTGCCAAAGTTTCCAGCTTGTCAGAGACAAGGTTCCTGGAAAGGAAATACATAGTATAGTTAGCTGGGTGGGGGAGGATGGACTTTCTCTTAAAATGAAATACAGTACATAAAAGTGAGGTTTAACCCAGTGGCTTCACGTCCCATCCAACCACCAATCCCACTTCAGATTCATCCTACAATACAAAGCCAACCCTTCATCTAAAGCAACAGGTTGGTCAACTGAAAAATTAGGTTTCCAGTTTAAAGCTGTATTCTACTGACTGGGGATTGCAAGGCAAACCCAAAGGAATGGTGATTGTTGTTTTTTTTTTAAACAAAACACCTTTTTGTCATATTGACTGGTATTTTGCTCCGGAAGTATTAACTGTAGTTAATTTGGGGCCCACCAGGAAGACAAAGATGGGTTGAAGCAGTAGGCCTTGCCGTCAGACATATTCATCACGGGAATGCCATGCTGAGTCAGCAAGATTTGAGAGACGGTGGTTTCGCTTCCTGCAAAGATCAAATATCACCATCAGTTCTCTAGGTAGCCATACTATAAGAGGGGGGACAGGTTAGGGAGGGGTCTTATCAGTCTACTGGTGGAGTTCAGGGAGACCTCGACTTACAAGCCGTTCGTTTAGTGACTGTTCAAAGCAAAACAGGTCCTAAAATTGGGATGACTCATTTAACAACAGTCTTGCTTAGCAAGGGAAATTCTGGTCCTAAATGTGGTCATAAATTGAGGACTACTTAAACAGAATCCTAGCTGGATTTGAGTGTCATTACCTGTTAAAATGGTTTGTAGGGACTCATCCTTCACCACCACTGATTGCTTCCGCACGTTCCTGAAAGGGAAAAAGACGTGGAAATAAAAAGGCTATGAATTCTGCCGGATATCTTTTTTCAAGGGAAGAAATTAAAATAAGATATGGGGGAAATGTTCAGTGCTTACCAGACGGAAAGAGTTGCAGCAGTTGTGAGAGCCATGATGTAAAACCCTGTACAGTGCAAAGTGGAGATGGGGGAATGCAGAACGATGGGAGGGAGAAGGCGACGGCCACAAGCCGAAAACACAGAGAGGGTCCGCTTTTCGCAAGCTACACTCACTACCTCACTGGGAGAAAGAACACAAGAGAAAGAACTAATTGGCACTTCCGTCTAGTCCTTAAGGCACCAGGTTGGAAACCAGGAGACGGTGAGTTCTAGTCCCACCCTAGGCATGACAGCCATCTGGGTGACTTTGGACTAGTCATACTCTCCCAGCCTAGCCCACCTCACAGGATTGAGGAGGAAGGAAGAAAGAGTATTATATATGTTTGCCACCAGGAGTTAGTGATAAAAATAATATAGGCAGGAGACAAATGAATCTAAAAAACAAAGGCATATACTCAACCTCTCTAGGAATTGTCCTCAAAAGCTGATTTGTGTACAAAACAATAAGGAAGCCAAAATGAAAATCAAGGTTAACTAGGCATAAAAGATACACCCAGTTTCAAAAGGAAACAGGATAGAAAAATCACGCAATGATGGTTCTGGAAAATTTGTTTATACGGAGGAGTAAAACCTGAAATGCAGATATCCAATATATTGCATGCTTGTGGGTTGGTCATTTGGGGAGTCCAATACAGAGGTCATCACATTGGGACAGATCACTTTTTAATCCAATGCATCAATTTTTATGCGCATTCTCTCTTGGCTGCACATGTCAGTCTTACCAGCTTCCTGCTGCAGAGAGAATTCGGCTGCTGAGCACCGTTTCCCATTCTTTCCCTTCTCGGTTGCACTTCAGTCTGCTAAGTTTGGACCCTCCTACAGTCATGATCTCGTTTTCCACTTCAATGTACATGGAGGGATCAGAGCTCACCTGCAAGGGAGATTTCTTTTCATCCCTGAGCAAGACAACAGCTCAGAGCAACCCCAGTTCAAGCCAGCACAGAAATCTGGAGGTTTGCGAAGAATTGAACCAGTGTACCTAAAAGAGCAGGTGCTGGTATGTTCACCTCCTTTAGATGGATGGATGGTAGATAGCTAGATATGATAAATGTAATAGATACCATAGATAGATGTGACTGATAGAAAGATGTGATAGACAGATAGATACTGTATGTAGATAGATACTATAGACAGGTAGACAGACAGACAGATGTGATAGACAGACAGACAGGTAAGATAGATGAGGTAGATAGATGTGACCGACGTAATAGATGCTATAAATAGATGCGATAGACAGACAGATGTGACAGAGATAGATGTGATAGATGCGATAAAGAGGTGTAATAGATACAATGGATAGATATAAAAGACAGACAGATGTGACAAGTGAATGTGACAGGTGGACACAAAAATGGCAGGATAAAAATCTACTGATAAATCCATCACCCCCTTACTTGCAATGCAAACGATTTCTGTAGGACTGGGGTTGGCAGTTTAAGTGCTAACGGCGTAGTGTGGCAAGGACCGTCTTTGTCAGATGCCAGTATCGCTGGAGACTGAAAGACATAACAAGACGCATTGAAACGCCCCTCTCCACTCCACTCCGGCACAAGTGACACCAGCTGATGAGACCTCGCACCCTAGCTGGTCTTCACAACTCTGCTAGGTGAATCTGAGCCAGTTTTAAAGCAGGCCAGTCGGGCTGAAGCGTATCCAGGGTGAGGAAAAAGAACCTGGCTTTGTCTGTCGAAAGGAGGCAGCCGCGGCCTTGGGGTTACCTGAACGGTTAAAGTGACAGGCATCAGCCGGGAGTCTTTCCGAGGCCGCCCTTTCTTCTTCTTTTCCACTTCAAGGTCCAGCTTTCGTTTGGATAATGATAAGGGCTTGATGGTGAGCTTTTCTTCGCTGTCGCTGCTGCTTTCCAGGAGATCCCTGGGTTTGCTCTCCCGAACGGAATTCTGCTCCTTCAGCCTGAAGCAGAAAGAAAATGATTTTCAGCCAGTTGGTCTCTCTCACAGTGTGAGAGGATAAAACAGGGTACGGAGGGCAAATGGGTAGGATAGCAGAAGACTGAATAGGTACAGGTACTCCTTGACTTATGACATCCATTTAAAGACCATTCAGGATTATGACAGCATGGAAAAAAGTGCGTTACAATTGGTCTTCGCACTCAAGACCCCTGCAGCGCCCCCATAGTTGCATGATCAAAATTTGGGTGCTTTGCAATCGATATTTATCTACAACTGTTGTAACATCTGGAGACATGTGATCACCATTCGCAACCTTCCCAGGGGCCTTCCAACAAGCACACTCAATGGGGAAAGCCAGATTTGCTTAACCATCACGTGGTTTGCTGAATGACTGTGATCTGCTTACTAGCCATGGCAAAAAGGTTGTAAAATTGGGCACAACTCATTTAATGATCACATCACTTAGCGATGAAAATTCCGTTCCCTATGGTGGTCATTAGTCGAGGATTACCTACATTATTAGGGTGCCAGATCTAAACTGTAAACATTTGGTTAATCACTAGAGAGTGACTGTGTCTCTTTCCTGCCACCTGATGAATACTTAATGTCTATGTATAATATCTCATTAATCCCAGACATGATCTGTAGCAAAAATGCAAAAAAATGCAAAACATTTTTAAAAAGACAACTGGACTTTTATTATTAGATGTAACTGGAAAATGTTTTGCCTCCTATCCAGGAGGCTTTCTCAATTCCACAAGGAAATGGAAGAGATGGCAAGAATATATACTTATTTTTCAATATATTCTCCCCCCCTTTTTCTGAGAAAAATATATATATTCTTGCCATCTCTTCCGATTCTCTGTGAAACTGAGAAAGCCTCCTGCAAAACATTTTCCACTTACATCTAATAATACAAATCCAGTTGCCTTTTAAAGACAGTTTTGCAATTTTTTTTTACATTTCTGCTATGGATGGACACTTAAATTTGTGAAAGGCAACTCTGGAAGCCCTGTATTCCTCAGTCCTCCCTAAGCCAGAACCTTCTGAACACATTGTAGCTCTCAGAGTAATACAGGACACCAGCTTGGTGTGGTCTGTTCTATCTGTGTTTTCTTCTTTGCTTGAAAAAAGTTGTCCAACTGAGATGCTTCTTTTCTGCTCTGCAGCTCACCTGTCCAAGGTAACCTGATTGGCATGCGAGACAGGAGAAGTCCCTGAGGTGGCTTTGGATCGCTCTGTAAACCGAGAATCAAATGCTTTCATTGGCTCAATCTTCGAAGAGGTGGGCAGCACTGAGGATGAAGATGCAGGGAGTGCAGCTGAAGCCGAGGTAGCGTTCACACTGGGAAAAAAGAAAGCTAAATTAGACAAGCAAACTTGAGGTGCTCCACATATCTGGCCGGGACCCCCTGTGCTCCCAAGCTGGAAGAAATAGCATCAAGCTGTTGTTTCTTCCTCCAACCCCACTGAGTCTGGGGACAAAGGCCACACATAATCCCCGAGTGCCTTGCAGAGAGCTTCACTCTTTCAAGCGGTTTTGCTCAACCTCAGCGCTTGAAGATGCGTGGACTTCAACTCCCAGAATTCCCCAGCCAGGAATTCTTCAAGCAGCCAAGCTTGAGCAAACTGTTCCTAAGGATCCAGAACTGGGGCAAAACTGAATTAAATAAATGGATGGCCTTGTTCGTCACCTATTTATCTATTAAACATTGGGAGACACCTAATAGAAAGGCACCAGGGATCACATCCAAGAAATTCAGAAAAGTAACCTGACCTAACCGTGGAATTTTAGGTTGCATATCTGTGTTCTAGCAGCAAGCAATGCCAATTTCCAAGCATGAAGGACATCACAGGTACAGCATCCCACTCCCTAAGCAAGCCCTACCTTTCCATGAACAGGACCTTTGTCACTCTTTTGCTTAATGCTCACCCATCCTTGTTGGCCACATCTTCCACTGATTTAGCAGCAGCTGCCATGGGCTCTAAGGTAGGCTTAGCGGTGCTGAGGGAGTTGGCCGCAGTGTAATCTAATGCTATAAGTTGATTTGTCTGGGAAGCTGACATCATGGACCCAGCCATGGAACCAGATAATGGGATGCTGTTAAAAAGTGCTGTAGAAAAATCCCTGTTGAGAAAAAAAAATGGAGGTCAGAGAAAATATAGGTAAGTTATCCCACCAGACTGATCAGGCAAGTTCCATATATTTTAAACAGGGCGGTACAGGTAGTCCTCAATTTACAACCATTCATTTAGTGACCATTTAAAGTTTTCAGCACTGAAAAAGTAACTTATGACACTACAATTTACAACTGTTGTAGTGTCCCTGTGGTCATGTGATCAAAATTCAGATGCTCAGCAACCAGCATATGTTTACAAGGGCAGCAACGTCCTGGTGTCATTTGATCTGGCTTCCAACAACCAAAGTCAATAAGGGAAGTGGATTTGCTTAATGACCATGTGAGTCACTTAACAACCAGGAGGATTCATTTAACAACAGTGGTAAAAAGGATCATAAAATTGGGCACAATTCACTTAACAACTGCCTTGCTTAGCAATAGAAATTGTACTCCCAATTGCAGTTGTAAGTGTAAGACCACCTGTATGGGCTGAAATCTGTGATTAAAAACAAAAAAGAAGAAGAGGGGATACGTGAAGACATCTCATTATTACTATACATTTTTGCAGCCCTGGATTCTTTTTTCATTTTTTGTTCCTTCAAAAATTTTGTTCCTGAGATTTAGCGCGATTTTAGAAGTGGTTTGCCTGGCTTTCTTCTTCCTAGGGCTGAGACGGAGGGGCTTTGCAATTGGAAACATTTTGCCACCACTACAGTACTTTGGAGTAACATTTCAAAACTAAATGGAAGTCCTAAATATTTGGAAAACCCTACCCTGTATCCAGCTGAGCTATGCACAGCGGTGTGATCCTTCGCCGACCATCAGCTGTCCGGGTTTCTACTTGTTTCTTTAACAGGTTCTGCCAGGAAGAAATAGAATTACTAGAATTTTGGCTTTATAATCACTACCAAGATCTAGAGATGCCTGATCAAGTTGGTAGCCATATAAATAGGATGAATAAAGAACAAACACATATCTCAAATATCCATATATTTATATATTGAGCCGAAAGACCTGAATTTTCCATTTAGCCATTTTTTTTTACTCTGAATGACACCTTCAAAGGCAGTTAATCAAGAACCTCACGGACAGTTCTGCTTCATCTGTTTACTATGGGCTTCCTCAGTCTGGTGTTCCCTAGGCTCAAAATCATTAGAAATTACCAGCTTATGGAAGACTATCTCCTATCAAAGAGGCATCTGATCTTCCATGGCCCCTTTGCATCATATGTACATTTCTGTATAGCATGTTATTAAAAAGAAGGGTTCAGGAATGAGATCAGATGCGCAGTGGCCGAGCGGTTAAGACGCAGGGCTTGTCGGCCGGAAGGTTGGCAGCTTGAGACCCAAGCACTGCAGTGTAACGGGGTGAGCTCCTGTTCCTTGCTTCAGCTCCTGCCAACTTAGCAGTGTGAAAGCATGTTAAAATGCAAGTCAATAAATAGAGACCACCTAACTTGGTGGGAAGGTAACAGTGTTCCATGCTCCTTGGCATATAGTCATGCCAGCCACATGACCATGGAAGCGTCTTTGGACAATGCTCTTCGGCTATGAAACAGAGATGAGCACCGCCCCCTAGAGCCAGACATGACTGGCAGGAATGAAACAGGGTCCAGAAAAGGATTACCTTCCTAATGTCCTCTAAGCTTTCTCCATTCACCATGCTGGCCACTTTAGGAGCTCTTACTGCTGCTCCTGAACCACTGGCATCTCTGAGGGCTTCGTTCTTTTTTCCCACTTGTTGTTGCCTTTGCTGATACTTCAGCATCTCTGGATTCTCAATAATAGCCGTCGAGAGATGGGCTTCTGTCATTATAGCCAAACTTTTTCCATAAGTGGACTGATGGATGTTGCTCTGGAAGGTGTAAGAACATTAGCACATAAGCAGTGCCATCTGGATCAGATCACTGGACCATCTGGACAGTCCAAGAATATTTAAAATACCAGGAAATGGATTGACAGGTTAGAATGGTCAGCAAAACCATAGGCACCTTTTCTTCCTCGCTCAGGGGATCGCCAAGTTCATCTTGGGAAAAATCCAAAAATGCTACAGATCCATCCATGGAACACACTAAAATGCCAAGCCCATTCAAAGTCCTAAAGGACAAGAAACAAACAAACAAAAAATATCCTGACAAGCAACTCACAATGGAAAGAACAGCTTGTGGACCCTGAAGATTGAAAGGCAGTCAATATGTTCATTAAAATATAATACGCTTTCATTTTTAATTTTTTACTTGTTAGAGCTTTTATATTTTAATCTTATTGTACACCGCCCAGGGTCCTTCTCCAAAGGAGATGGGCAGATAAGAAATGTGATACATAGACAGATACAGATATATAGGTAGGTAGATAGGTGGGCAGGCAGATAGATGGATAAAAATTAGATTGGATTGGATTAGGTAGATACATGGATGGATGGGTGAGTGAGTGGGTGGGTGGACAGACTGATACAGACATGTAGGTAGGTAGGTAGGTAGAGTGAGTGAGTACTGGACAAAAGTCTTAGGCTACCACCTACTTAGTTTTAGCAAAGTTTTAATGACCATCCATAATTATTTTTCGGTCTCTGAAAATTCGGTCTCTTTCTTCAAACAGAAAGCACAGGAAATAGGTGCACAAAATTTAAACACAATTTTCAGAACAAAACAGCTTCTTCAAGCAAAAGTCAGCATTAAATAGCCAGTACTAAATACTTGCCACTTTAGCCTATGGAAGCTGTTTTTTCTGTTTTTTGAATTCTGCAAACATTACCCAGCTGTGGGCTAAGCTGTCTTTTATCTGACTGTTCTCTTGGCAGCCTCTTCACCCCATCTCCCTAGGTCTTTCCCATATAGAGTGTGCATATATTTGAATACGAATTGGGAAAGATGTTTTGGATCTGGTGTGGGCAGTATTCTGCCTTACAGAAGTTATTTTGGACTTGGTTTAAGGTGCTATGGACAAGTACATAAGCAGGTTCACACTAGGTCCAAAACACTTTTTTGCACATTGCTAAGTTAAGTGTTCCGGAACTTCATGGGAAATCAATAACTTGTCATCACCAGACAACCTCAAGCAAAACCTTTGGCAGAGAGGAACGTTGCAATTGAAAACGAAAGGGTGAGGCAATAACAATTATACACTTAAAATAACATTTAAGAAGTGAGACTTTTGTCAAAGTGAAAGCCATCTTACCATGAGATATCCATGATGGACTTGTCAAACAGCTCATGTATGACAACCAAAGGCCTTTTCAGACATGTCAGCTGAAAACAAAGTTCCAGGTGTATGAATATCACAAAGGAACCTCACATCCCAAGATTCAATATATAATTAATCATACATTCATATCTGCTATCCAAATGACCCACAATGGAAGGTTTAAGAAAGTTGGTGAGAAACTTGCAGCCTTCAAATCCTGATTTTATACAATTCCCAGAAGCTCCAAACGATATGGCAAAAAAGAAGAACTCTAGGAATTGTTATTCAGCAATATCTGAACGTCAGAACAACCTCAGAACCACAAATTCCCCACCCTTGAATTTGAAAGAAGTTAATGATAACTTCATTATCAATGAAGTTTACACCCAGTACAAATGGCATCATTTTGAGCCATGGATTGGTTTGGCTACCAATGAAAAATTATTTGATCTGCCATTTGTTTCCCATCCTTGTCTTTTTAAAACAAAAACAAGGAGAACCAATGACACTCAGGAATCTGAATTAAACCAGCAGATCAATGCTGTTACCTGGAACTAAGTTTGAAAAATTAGATAGACAGCGCAGAATAAATCTTCAAGGGCTGAAGTTGGCCCTTTAACCAATTTCTATGATCCTTTGCTTTTGCAGGAAGATGAGGGGGTAGCCAAAGCTCCCTTGTATTATTTCCTTCATGTTTAAGGGGAAGAGATTGAAAACTTATGGTCTTTTAAAAATTCAATAATTTCGAAACACACGGAGCCTGGCTTAGTCTGGGAGTGGTTAAAGCAAAGCAGGATCTGAATCTGAGTAAGCCTAAAAGGTCAACCCAAGAAGGGCAAAATGATCTGAATTCTTCCTAAGATACATGCAAACATACAGACACATTAATCTAATCCACCTTAAATCTAATCTGATCTGTTACTTACCCAGACAGAAAGTGAGCGGTCTTTGCTGCCAACCGCGCAACAGCAGTAAGGACAGCTTGGCTTGGTAGAGCTCCCATTTTTTTGCTTCTTTTTGAAGATTTTTGGATTGAATTTCTGGAAAGGAAAGGTCCAAGCAGGGTTTTTTTAAAGAGACTTTAAGAAAAAGGAACAACCAGATACTCTGCAGGTAGTCCTGGACTTACAACCATTTGTTTAGCGACCGTTTGGAGTTACAACAGCACTGGAAAAAATGACTTAGTACTGATCCTCGCACTTAAGACCATTGCAGCATTTGATCGTCATGTGATCAAATTTTGGGCACTTGGCAACCAGCATGTATTTTTGACTGCATTTGCAACCGTCCCAGCCCCTTCCAACAAGCAAAGCCATATTGGTTTAATGACCACATGATTCACCTAACAACCATGGCAAAAAAGGTTGTAAAATTGGGCACGAGTCACTTAACAATCGCCTTGTTTAGCAATGGAAATTCTGGTCCCAATTGTGGTCATAAGTCAAGGACTGCTTGTCCTTTGGTTCATGTGATAAATAATATATAACATTGTGACTTAAAAAAAGAGTACATTTTTAAGGGAATGTTGTGTGTTGTTTTTTTCTTTTAAGATGATACAAATAGAAAACAAAAATGCTGTTTCAGCTCCAGACTTATTTGCCTTTTTTATTGTGGCTTATTTTAAACCCAGATATTCTAAGACTCCTTTGACTCTGCTTCCATCTATCCATATCAAAATTACGAACCTCCAAGCAAGATTTATTTCAAGACCTGGCTTATTATCATTTTTTTCCTGTGTTAGTTCACTTAAGGACAACTTATCTACCTTCAGGATGAGAAATAACTTACCACTACTGTCACTGCTTTGCGATGGCCGACAAAATCCATGTTGGTTTTCCATCCGTCCCTCTCAATGATTTGAGCTGTTGGCCCAGAATTGTTCATCGCATGAGCAGAGACTAGGTAGTGCCCATCAGGGGACCAGCTGATGCGCAACACGTGCGTTGTGCCTCCACACTGAAAGAGAATTAGAGCACCCATGAAGCTAAGCCTGGGGACAGATTTTTGCAAAGTTCATAGGCAGAGAAATATGAAAGAAAAACCAAAGCTATTCTTATTTCTAACATTTTAGTGTTCCCTTTTGAGGATATTATCATCTAATGATTTATTTACTCAGAGGCAAAAATCATCTAATAATTTTAGCTCCATGTCCATGGCTTTTTAATTAAGGTAGATATTAAATATTTATGCTGCCTGACTCCCAGCAAGTCTGGGAGGTTTACAAATTTACAAATATCTTCTTTGCCATTTTGTAAAAATTACAAATAGCATTAAAAAGCACAATATAGAATGTCTCACACCTTTGCTTTACGTGGTGCCCTCCAGCTTCCATTGTGAGATTCCAAGAAAACACATAGCTGCTTTAAAGAGTTGCAGGCAGGTGGGTGTTTGGGAACTAACTATGAAGCATTCCTCATCTTTATTTCAAAAGGATGAAACAATACATTAAGATGTAAGATTATCACAATACATACTTCATCAAAAGGTTTGGTAATGCTGGTTTCCAACTGCCAATCCATCGTTCGCCAAACCTTCAAGCTTCGGTCATCAGCTTGGGATGCAATGTATTTCCCAACTGGGTCCCAGGTGAGCCCTTTAACCAGGCCAGAGTGACCTTTCAGAGTGGCAAGAATTTCTGCAGGAAACAAAAACAGGGTAGAAAAACTGATTCCTGGAAATGCTTTTGAGGAGAGCAAACCAGGAGAAGAGATCTTTACACAGTAGTACGTGGGGATCTGTGATCCTTTCAGAGGCTGTAGTGTCACATCTTTTATACTTTCTGCCCAGTGCTCACAGACTGGGGATGGTTGCAATTTCCAAAAGACATCTCAAAACAACTTAATAGGAGAAAATTCAACCATGCTGAAATACATAACTTTTCAAAGAAACCTTCTGCGTGCAAGTGAATACAAGAAAACAGTTGACCATACCATCAAGGATCAAATGGTCAAATGATGATGATGGCTTAAAATTGTTTCCAGAAGTGGAAGCTGTTTCTTCAACAGCATAATTGCAAGGCTGTCAGGAAGGTACAAGCATTCTGGGTAATCTGAATGCTACAGACTCACTCAACATTTCCACAGGAACAGGGGAGTGGGAGATCCAGCTTCCCCCAAATCTGGAAAAATCCAGTTTTTGAGGTTAGCCACATCATGCAGTAATGCAGGACAAATTAATCAGGACTGGGCATCTTACCTGGGAATTTGAGAGCATTCCAGATCACAACTGTGTTGTCCACACTGCAGGAGGCTAGCCAAGCGTCGTGAGGGGACCAAGCCACATCCATGACATCTACATGGAAGTTAAAAAAATGGTGATATGAATTCCAGAGGGAGCATCATGCACATACTAATTAATCCATTTAATCATGTGATAGTAGATACTGCAATCAGTTGTAAATGCAAGCTGCTGTAAATGCAATCACGTGATCATGGGAGTGGTACAATGGCTCTAAGTGCGAGTAGAGGTCATAAGTCACTTTTTCCAAGGAAGTAGTAAATATGAAGTAATTCATTAAATGAATGGTCATAAGTCAAGGACTATCTGGACTCTTTTTCACAAGAGCTCAGTAAGGCAAGGTAGGCTGAGACCATGACTGGATTAAAGACATCAGGCATAGCTGATGGAGGTCTACAATCTGAATATTGCTGGTCATAGTCCAATGAATCATCTGAGTAAGCTTGCATAGTCTAAACCTTGGCTGAGGAATTCTGGGAGATGAAGTTCACACATTTAAAGTTGCCAATGTTGGACACCCCTGGTCTAGATTTTGATGGTTTTGATTCTTACTTTGCTAGACAGGTGGTTGTGACGGTACCTCTGAAGCTCAGTGATGCATATAAAATCTAGACAGAGCTTCAATCGTACCATCCCAATTGCTTTTTGGACCATACCCTGCAGATAACACTGTTGTTGAAGTACCTAAACCAGATTGAAATCATGCAATGAAAAAAAGAATGTCATCCATCATCATCATCAACCTTAGCTTGTCAGACAATGAGGTGGGGACTTATTTTTAAAAAGAGAATGCAGCATGCTCAATAGGCTTTGAGTTTTAAGCACCCTTACCGCCTGAATGGCTCCTCAGAATTGAGACACACCTCCACTGTTCTACATTAGCAAGTTTACTACTGGAACCAAACACTGTGCTAGGCCCAATGTACCTATGGAAGAAACAGGCAAGGGTTAGTAAGAATGGCCAAGTTATAGCACTGATTCAAAGAAACAACTGAGATCCATTTTAGCAAACAAAACATGGGTTTAATGTAGTCTGCATACATAATAACTTCTCTCTGAATTCATTTTGACCCAACCCTGAAAATAAGATAAATAACTTTTTTTAAAAAAAGCAGTTCAGGGACAATGCCAAGAATTAAATTTAGTAAGAGGAGGAAGGAAAATACACTTACGCTGCTCTCTTCCACACCATGATCAGTTTATCATCTCCCCCAGAGGCAAGGTAAATGCCATTGTTTGACCATCGCACACAATTCACACATGCTAGAACAAAAATGGGCACAAGGAGATATTTGGAAAAAACAGACCCAGAACACATTCTTAGACTAAGCTTGCATGAGTGTAGGGATGTCTAACCTTGGCAACTTCAAGATGTGTGGATTTCAACTCGCAGAATTCATCAGCCAGCAGATGGCTGAGGCATTCTGGGAACTGAAGTCCACACATGTTAAAGTCGCCAAAGTTGGACATAGCTGCATTAATGGAAGAATTCCCACCCAGTGATATTTTCTTGGGCCCTTAATAACTGTCCTGGTTCTTAAATTTTTGGTGCAGTGTTTATGCCTTTCATCTTGGCTAAAGCAACTGATTACATTTCTGCCTGGGGGAAAATTAGTAAGAAATAGTCCTTGTTGAGGAAAACTGTCATAATAAACTCTGCAGGCTTAATCAAAGAAGCGAATTTTTGTCATATGTACCCATTCAATGCTGAGATAAAGACAAAAGGCAAGTTCACAGATAATCTCTCACATCTTCCATAAATTCAGGTGGGAAGAAGTGACGGTTCAAAACATTAGGGAACTTTAATGGAAAGGTTTCAGTGGTAAACACAAATTAAACTCACATTTAATGGTGAGTTAAGCGATGCCGTGATCTCCCTCTCACAGTGCCTGGAGGCTGTAAAGGCTGGATGGAGAGCAACAGGCTGAAACTGAACCCTGGCAAGATGGAATGGGTTTGGGATTCTTTGGTTCAGGGAGAATTGCCATCTTTGGTCTCGGATGGGGTTGCACTGCCCCAGACAGTCCCAGTGCATAATTTGGAGGTTCTCCTGGACTCACGACTCTTGCTTGAGGAGCAGGTGGCAGTTGTAGCCAAGAAGGCCTTTGAGCAACTGGGTGTTGTGTGTCAGATACGCCCTTTCTTGTATGAACAATCCCTGCTCAGAGTTACTCATGCCCTAGTTACCTCCCATCTTGACTACTGCAGTGTGCTCTGTACTCTACATGGATCTGCCCTTGAAAAGGATCTGGAAGCTTCAATGGGTTCAAAATGCAGCAGCCCACATGGTTTTGTGCGGGAGCTGCATTGGCTGCCAATTTGCTTCTGGATCCAATTCAAGGTGCTGGTTGTCATCTTCAAAGCCCTACATGGCTGGGGACCAGGTAACTTGAAGAACCACCTTTTCCCAGTTATATCTACCCGATCCACCAGAGCAGGGAGGCAAGGAATGCTACAGGTCCCCTATCTTAAGGAGATCCTTTTAGTGGGACCAAGAAGAACGGCCTTCTCGATAGTAGCACCCTCTCTATGGAATCTCATCCCCACAGAGATAAGACTGACTCCTTCACTGACACACTTTTGCAAGGCCCTGAAAACATGGTTTTGTCAATGGGCCTTGGGACACCAGAGTGAAATGGAGCACATCAAAGGGATGGTTTGACTGTTGTCACCAGGAGGAGGGAACTTCTTCGAGTTTTGTATTGGGGTTTTATTTTTGTAAGCTGCCCGGAGTCACCGAGAGTGAGTTGTGCAGCCATATAAATTTTCTTAAATAAATATATATTTTTTTTATTTACAAATATCTGCAATTAAAGTACAAAGCATTTTCATTTGGAATCAGAAACATTTGGGGCCATGGAGAATGGAACATATAAAGTGGACTTGATGTCAAAGCACATGTTGTGTTTTTAATTTTCCAACATGCAAGAACAACTTTTTGGCACTGTAAATATTGTGCTGATCCTTTAGCCCCCTTCCAAAAGAAAGATCTATTCTACCATACCTAAATGATTGTCCATCTGACAAAGCATTTTGGGTACATTCTCATTCTTTTCATCTTCTTCCTTGAGAACAGGAGCCATATTCCATATCACAACTTTTCCAGAATCCTGTCCTAAAGACACAATAAAGAGCACATTTATCACTGTAGTTGCTACAAAGAAAAAAAAGCTATGCCACTTTGGTGACATGTCTTTATGGCTTTCTTTGAATGTAGACAGCAGCTTCACCTTTTATTTTGCAGATAATAGAAGACGAGCAGTACTTTCCTATAGGGCAGTGTTTGGTGCGCTCTGAAGTTAGTTGTTTTCTTGCAGACACTTCATTACCCAGCTAGATAACATCATCAGTGCAAGAAGGGAGCAGGACAGAGAGCAAATCCCACTCCCTTCTAGGACTGATGACGTTACCTAGTCAGGTAATGAAATGTCTGCAAGAAAACAACCAAGCTTAGAGAGCACCAAGGACCTCACAGTTCAACCCTGAGCTATAAATATTCTCTTCTTTTGAGAGCAGTATTTCTCAATCTCAGCAACTTTAAACTTTGTGGACTTCAACTCCCAGAATTCCCAAGCCAACAGAATTTCCCTGCTGGTTGAGGAATTCTGGGAGTTGAAGCCCACACAGCTTAAAGCAGCTGAGGTTAAGCGATACTACTATGCAGAATCCAATTGCACTGAGTTCACTGTGGCTTATACTACAGGAATAGGATTTTGACACAAAACTATACAAAGAAACACAACATTTCAATCCAATTTATAGCCCAGATACCTAAATTTAGCTAAAAGTTGTAAAGCTATGAAACATGTGGCCAGAACCCAGATTCTACAAAAAAATTTAACTTCTATAATAACAGTGTAGAGCAACAAATATTTTTTTAATGATAATTCAAGATCCTAGGAAACATTTAAGGCACTTAACTCAGATAGAGCTTTCAATTAGGGAAAAATGTATCCCTGCCACTGTAAATAAAGGAGGGAAAAGTAACTGAATGTTGAAGCCTATTAAATTGCACATTTTAATCCAACTAATGCTACATTAATTATAACCTCAGGATTGGCAAGCACATTTCCTTCTGATATTTTATCCTAAGAATCTAAGTTCCTGCTGTTCGCCCTGCTAGCAGCATG
>JANHZU010002392.1:157055-172223 GCA_032468055.1 Acrochordus granulatus | reverse complement strand
TGCCCCAGAGGACTCTAATATACATCAACAGGTTTGAAGGAAGGGGAAAATGCCGTAGCATTTATTTCCCGGCACAGAATCAAAGGCCAGATGGTTTAAGATTTTAAGACGGTTCTTAAAAGAAGCATTTTCTCCTGCCGGTCCGACGGCCAGAATGCCTCTTCCAGAATGAGGTGTGTTAAGAGGCATTCTTGGACATCGGTTGAACGTCGTTGCCGCAGCCGATCAGCCAATCCACGGAGGGGCAATTGCTCTTTCCGTTCCTCACGAACTAGGCAACCGACCCAACTCCCACTCCAGACCCTTGCCGGATCCCATACCTTGGCCACGGCGCTTTTCGTTCGCTCCCATTCTTTGCAATTCTTGTAATCCTTTTTCCACTGGGCGCAGGATGGCGTCTCCCCGTAAGTGTAATAATGATGGTATAAATTACGGATACTCCGGCACAGCTTCCATTCAGACCAGTAATCTGCACAAGCTCGGGGAGGCTGTCGGACACAGGCACAAAACACAGCAAGGAGGGCCGGCTCACTGGCATTGTTGGCAATTGCGTTGAAAGACTCGCAATCGGAGATTCGCCCAGATCGGAAGGGAACCCTGCAGCTGCGAAGGGATTCCAGCCGGACATACCTAAATCTAAGGGGCTTTCTTCAGTTTTGCTTTCTCATTTTCTCACTCCGGGACTCAATTTTTGCCCCTTCAAATCGCAGCCCCTCGTCTCCTATTATGCTTACGCTTCCCCAGGTGGTTAGATTCCTGTTTGATTTTATTGAAATTTCTTTGTTCGATTCTTATGGGCTGCCCAGAATTGGCTGAGAGCCGAACGGCATACAGTTTAAAAAAAGATGTATAAATATATTAATTATGCTGTGCCTATGTTACTGTACTGGCAGCAATTAATGTTGTTATCATTTCCTTATACAGTACGTTCACGTTATTACAATACATCGAATATGTATTACTGTACGGTTGACATTTTTTACTTTTTACGTGATTTATTAAATTTATATGTCGCCCATCACTGTGATGCGACTCCGGGCGGCATGCAACTTATGCTTAAATATAAACTGTAAGTACAATCATTCATAATTTAAAGATATAATTATAATTATGCTTCTCAAAATGTCTCCAAGCTTTCAAATTCCCATGGAAGGGGCCGCTCTAACGGACGGTCGGGCTGCTAAATCCTGGAGAAATTCAATCCGAGACCGCCTTCACACGACACGCAAACTCCCGTGTCCGCATTCGGGACTCTACCCCGAGAAAGGGTTTTCCTTCCCGCTGGCTCAAGGAATGACGCTCCCTTGCCTAATTTTTCATAATTAGTCAATAATTGGGCGATAATCCAGGCCCAGCGAGCTCACCCTCCAAAACGTCTCTCCCGCCATCACGCCGGCTCCGTTATAATGGAGGAAAAACCCGACAGAGGCGGAGCTTCCTGCCGGTTGTCCCCGCCCATCGGGTGGGCGGAGCAAAGCGCCGATTGGAACTTTTACAGGGATCCAAGGGCTGCAGTCAGCAGCGCGTAGCCACCGCTTCCGGCTCCACGGTGTGATGGGAAAGCGAATGGACGGGGCAAGGCGTCGATTGGAACTCTACAGACACCCAAGGGCCGCAGTCAGTAGCGCGCGCATACCACTTCCGGTTCTCAGCTGTAGGCTGAAACGGTCCCCCATGTGCGGGTTAAAAAAAACGTTCAGGTTAAAAATTATAAAAGCGGGATATTGATAACTAAAATAATGAAATAATTTCATCCGTTTGGCGGTTTTGGAGTACTGTGGCCGTGCTGGCTGGGCTCCCTGGGAACTGTCGTTGCACGGGGGGGGCGGAGACTCGTTTTGGAAACCTGATTTAAACAGAGTTTTATCTATTTAATGTTATTTATCTATCTCCTGCCTTTTATGATTGTTATCACATCTCAAGGCGGTGAATATATCTAACAGTCCTTCCTCCGCCTCTTTTCTAAGTCAGCTTTTTAATGATTTGGGCCAGAGATAACAGGATTCACGATTCTCGGACACGTGCGCGCACACAAGTCACCTTTAAAGCAAAGCCATTTGACCGGAATGCAATTTGCCCGTGTGAACGGTCCCCGGAGCCCAACCCAGGTGAAAGATGCAGGTTGGGAAAAGTGGCAGGGGATTATCAGTGGTGTACTTTTTTTCCGCTGTACTTTTTGCGGTTTTCCTTACCCCTCTCAACAGCAAGTTCTTCAGCTATCAAACTTCGAACTTAGCCCGGTGATGCTCGCTCTTTACTTCCTTACTTCCGCGGATGGACTTATTTTTATGACATCCCGAAGGATGACGACTTCATTTACTGTGCTGATTTTCAAAAAATGGGTTTGCAACCAAGTCCCGTTTCAGCATTTGAAAAACGTCTCAGCCTCAGTGTTAGGGAAGATTTTTCTTTTACTCTTTCACGTCATTCAAGTAAGGGGAAGCAGGCAAGATCAACACTGCCTTGTTGCGGTCACTTCTCACTGCACTGAAATAAAACCCTAGAAAGGCAGCCAGCTGAACCTCTTCGGTTCAGTTATGAATGTACTGTTATGGCCTTCTTTGTAGACCTAAAGGAGGGATACAAAGCTTTAATAGCCTTTGTGCCTCAGCCCCGGTCCCACAAAATCTGACGAGCCTCAACTGAATCTTGCTTCGGTTCTCACGAATGAGATGGCACGCTTAGTAACAAATTTGTGCCGTTGCAAAGACAAATCTGTCCTCCAAGAAGGGACAGCAGTTGGCTGGGGAAGTGGGCTGCAACAGCCTGCCGTCCGAGTCATCTGTCCCCCATGGCAGTGGAATCGCTCTGCTTCATAGGAAAGCTAAAACAGGCAAGGCCAAATGTTAGAGCTGAGTGCTCCCACCACTTGTTAGCAAGGCATTCTTTGCTAGCACTGCTTTGCTTTCTTAAAAGAAACTTAAATGTACCACTGGGAGAGAATATTTGTAGTTCAGGGTTGAACTGTGGGGTCCTTGGTGCTCTCTGAGCTTTGTTGTTTTCTTGCAGATGTCTCAATACCCAACTAGGTAACATCATCAGTGCTCGTGACTGTGGGGTTTGCTCTCAAAAATGAAATGTCTTCAGAAGCCAATTTTCACTTTCTGTTCAAATTATTAAGAAGCAGGAATACAAACAACTCTTGCCAGAAATGCTGCAGGGTTATTTTATTGTCTTCTGACTATAGAATTTAGGGTTTTCTGCCTTTTTTGCGAAGAGATTGGCCTTCTCCAGAAAACGCAATAAAGCGACTTCCGACATCATCCTGAGGAAATGGAGAAAAGGACAGAGAGTATTTGATTTCTTCAATTATTTTTTTGGAAACTGCCTTTACTGAGATCCAACTCCCTATCCAGCCACACTCACCTCTTCTATTTTCTTGACCAGGGGCCGGGAATTTCTAATGAATGTGATCTTGCCAATTTTGAAGTCATAATTTGGAATGCCACTGCAAAGAGAGGAAGAAAGGTTAGCCGATTAAAAAGACAGAATTTTAATGCATTGGACAAACCTATACAATATATTAAACCAGGACTAAACAAATCAAGGCTTCATGCAATGAGCAAACCAGGCCACTGGCACAAATTACAATGATGTGAGCAAACCGTGGTGAAGTAAAGAAAGAACTACTCCAGGGGCCAACTAACCGTCGAATGTCTCCTGGTTTAATTGGAGAGGGACTTGGCTCAACTCCCTTCTTTTTTCCATCCAGCCTGTTCCCAGATCCAGAAAATGCCTGAAGGAAGAAGAGAGAAAAAACATCATTTGTGTGTCTGCCAAGGCTGCCATCAAAATTTAACTGAAATCTATATTTGTACTAAAGAGGGTCAGAAATCATTATTTTTCCTTTCTTCTTTTCTCACTTTTTTGTTGCCTTTTATCTGATTTTTCTCTATTTTCTTGCTTGTCGACTTTTTATTCATGCTTTTGAAATTTAATAAAATTATATTTAAAAATATTCAACTGAATAGATTTAAATCTGATTTTATCCAAAAGTTCCCTGCAGCCAATCTCCAAAGAAACAAAAGCTGAAGCATCAAAGATTATTTTTTTCACATTTCCTTGCAAATGGTGAGGAGTTTGCAATCAAACAGAGGTGAACTTTAAACTTCAATGATCAAACTAGTCTTATCTCAATAAAGAGACTTACACGGAATCCCAAGTCACTCACATAGCCACTGTGGTCTGCTTCAACATCCTAGAAGGCAAGAGAAGAAATCAATGAAGTGAATCAGTGAAATTTATCATAGCAGCAGAAGGCAGCAGAGATAAGATGCAACATTCCTCAAGAAGAATTTGCTTTCTTAGGCTTATCACAAGCTCTGTTTCCAACTGCCTGCTTTTGGAGCCATAATAAAAAAAAAATTTAAGGAAACTTGGAATAACCCTGAGATTCACAGCAGCACAAATCAAAATCATGTATCTTTATGGTCCTTGATCATAAAGTTGATCATAAATCATGTATATTTATGATCCTTGATCATAAAGTCCTTGACCAACTTTTACAGTAAGAAAAGGAGATAGTTTGAAACAAAAATTATTTTTAAAGGTTTTTAAATGGTTAAATTGTTTGTATTATTGTTTTATTGTAAGCTGTCAAGAGTTGCTTGAGTTCAGTGGCATATAAATTTAACAAATAAATGGGAATGGGAAAAAAATAGGACAATAACCTGACATACCTAATTACAAATTTGTGTAGTTGTTATAATCAGGGGAAGTTTTTTGGAAACCTGATATTGGGAGGTTAACATCTCTTAAAAATAATAAATTTATCAGTGTGGTCCACATAGTTGGAAATGACAGGGGTGATACAGAGACAAAATGTATTGTTTGAAAAATCCAGCATCCCATAAACTTGTGAAATAGCTCAGCTGTGATTGGGGAACAGAGTTGGATCAGCTGATCCAATGGAGAAAAGTGTTCTGCACTGGTCCCATGTTTCATATAGTTTTCAACTTTTCAAATGTTTTGAATATGAAATGGATCACTACTTCTTTCAAGTGAAGGGGAAGAAGGGTGTGTGTGTTGGGGGAGCGGAGAGAAGGAAGCAAGGAGCCCACAACACAACAAGAAGCAAACTTACAGCAGTCTCCTCGTGAGATGCTTGTCTTTCTGGTTCTTTGTAACCCAAAGGTGCGTCAAAGTCTACCTGAAATAGGTCAGTGCAACACAAAAGTTACACCTAGTTCACAATCATCAAATAAAGCCACTCTTATTTAAAGTTTATTTAAAGCAGTGTTTCTCGCTCTCAGCAACTTTAAGATGCATGAACTTCAACACTCAGAATTCTGGCTGGGGAATTCTGGGAGTTGAAATCCACATATTTTAAAGTTGCTGAGAATGAGAAATACTGATTTAAGAGACTAAATGCTGGTTGGAAAGCTTTGCCAGACAGTTTGTTGTGATAAAGAATTTTAAGAAGACAAGGGCTGGATCCCTACCAGGCCAAAGTTTGCTTGCTTCCATTCTGGCATCTACATGATACATCCACCCTGCCAGTCAAGATGGAGATTGCCCATCTCTGACTTACATTCATGTCACATTCAATGATGGACACGGCTTTATCAGGTTTGGTCTCCATGACACGAAGTTCATAGATCTAAAAGAAAAGAAAGAAAGCACAAAGAACAGGGTGTTTGGAAGAATTTCCCACTCCAAAACTAGTTTTGTTCCAGGTCACATTTATTTGTTATTCTGTCTTTATTACTTTATAAGTAACTCGAGGTTGCGAACATACTTAAGGATCCTTCTTCTTCCCTTTCCCCCATAACAACAACTCTATGAGGTGGTTAGGCTGAGAGAAAGGGAGTATCCAGACAGTTTTCATGCCTAAGGTGGGTCTAGAACTCACCATCTCCCAGTGATTGGCCCAAAGTCACTCAGCTGGCTTTCATGCCTAACGTAGGATTACAACTCACCACCTCTTGGTTTCTAGCCTTAACCAGTACACCAAACTAACTAATTAACCAAACTAGCACTGCTGGCTGAGGAATTAGGAGTTAAAGTCCACACAGTTTAAAGTTGCTAAGGTTAAGAAACACAGCTCTAGCCACTCCCTTGCAACCAATGGCTCACCTTACCTTCTCATTATAATTGATGGCGATGACATCTCCAGTGGTGAGGCAAGCAAAATTTCGGAGCGCATTTTCCAATCTTTAGAGACCATTAAGTGGAATAGTTGCACTATAAACATCAAGCAACCTCTTGGAATTTTAACTGGCAGCTGGTTTAAATGCTACCCTTTTGAATCATTATTTTGCTCTTCATAGGGGAGTAGCCAATCAAGAAATGTTATATAGCAACACCTTCTTACTTTGTTTCTCAAAATAGAGACTTAATTTCCTACAGAATGTAATAATTAATTATCTATGGAGGGTCAGGTGAATTTTGATAGAACTGAGCTCTGTTTGATTCCAATTCTCTGTCTCTAGATATTCCTACTTGAGCTGGTGACTATAAACCTTTGGCAGCTGTAAAAACAAGAATCTCTGCATATGCACATTTGTCAAATCTGTTTTAGAGTGTATATAGAGATCCTTTCATTCTGTGTATGTGTAATGGCTGCCTAATGATCTTGAAAACCAGGAGGGAGAACTGCTATCAAGGCAACAGTCAGATCAAAGAAATCCGAGTCCAGGCCAGAACTGGAACTTGAGATAGCATTTCAGATATGACCCTTCCTATTTCTCATGAAGATAAAGGGAGAGAAAGGAGAATCCATTCAGACATGCAGGATTCTGTTATTATAATTTTATAATAAAAGTAGCATTAGCCTGCATGATTTGGTTTCTTAGCCTAATCTACCTCAAGGAGCTGACAATATGCTTCCTTTAAAATCAAAAACTATAGCAAATTATCCATGAACTTTGGGGTATTTAGAAGACAATATCAATTACTGAATACTGCTGAACATCTTTTCTTATACATTTAGAAGTGAAGGATTTCACCTCCAATCAACCAAGCTGTTCTCTCTTGAAGGACGATCTGAAAAGGATACACTGCTTTAGGGTTGGTGATGTCAAGAAAATCAGGACTTTGTGGCTGAAATTTGGAGTAGGTGGCTACTTGGAGGTTGACACTTTCCACCTGCACCAGGCCCCCTTCCTCTAAGAGAAGATTCTGCATCATCTTGGAAAAGAAAACACATCTAAAGTGATCTCAAGCAAGGCATGAAGTTCAAATACATTTTTCTGGTAACGTTTGCAAACAGCAACAATGGAGTGGGAGGAATGGATAACAAACAGGTTTGCAATAGCCAGAGGGAAGAAATTAATCTTTATTTTTTCCCATTAGGAAAGGGGACTTTTCCCCCACTGAGGCCCACTGAGAGATTCCAGATCAAATCTTTTTAGTAAAAAAAAGTCTCAAAATTGAGATCTGGAAAAAAAGTGGGTGAAATTGACAAGGAATCAACAGGAGGATATTGAAACTGACTGCTTCTTATTGCTTAATATGGTTAAAGACCAATAAAAGGACTTTCAGGAAATATACAGTACTGTGAAAAAGTCTTAGGTCACCATTAAATTTGTTGTTTTAGCAATGGTATAATGACCATGCATAATTATGTCTCAGTCTCTTCATTAGAATACAACCAGGAGATTCAAGAAATTTGTACGCAGTACTGAAAAACAGGAAAAAGCAAAATACAAAAACAGCTGCCATAGCTAAAGTGGCAAGTATTTAGTACTACTGTATTTAATACTGACTTTTGCCTGAAGAAGCTATTCTGAAAATTGTGTTTGTTTAAATTGTGAGTGTGTATTTCCTGTATTTTCTGTTTGAATCTTAATACAGACTGAAAAATAATTATGGATGGTCATTAAAACTTTGCTAAAACAAGTGAGTAGTGGCCTAATACTTTTGCACAGTACTGTACATTTGATTGTAAATTGCTTTGGTATTTGCAATTGAAAGTGGTATAGATATGTATAAATCAGTAAACCTCATACATATTAAGAAATTCACTTTAATGAACTTAACCAATAGTTTAGGAACAAGAATCTGTTGAGTACAAAATGTTCTCATGGCTCTACTAAACAGCCAAAGATTTGGGACATGCCATGAAACAGCATGCAAACACTTCCACATTGCCAAAGAGATTCAGAGGGCAATATATGGAGGACTGCTGAATTAGAGGTACAGAAGATTATTTTAAAACTGAATTTTTTATGATAAAATGAATCTTGCCACATATTTGAGCACTGTAGCTCTAATTTAATCAAATATAACTTACCCAATGTGGAAGGTAACAAATGCCTTCATCAGCCACAAATTCAAGCACACCACAATGAGTCATCCGGTCTGAATTTTTATTTGTTAGTTTAAACAACATGGGGTAGGTGATGTTAAGCCGGCCTAGTGAGAACAAGAGGAGAGAAAATCTGGATATTATAGTTTATCAAAGGAGTCAGTCTTGAAGCTTGCAAAAAACCCTTCAGACTGTTTCTGAAGAAGTTCAAGGCCAAGGTTTAATTGATCCAAAATGCCATTTTTAAGATTTGACCAGGTCACTGAAGATGGACATGAACATCAGCCAGGCCAACTTAGGGATGAATTATTTCTAAAGTCCAAAAATCTAGACAACATTTGGAAGTGACTCAGACAGACACCTCCCTAATTCACTGAAGTACAAAAAGAGGGACAAGCTTCAATATAATAACAAGCTTCAATATAAGACTTGCCAGATTCGGTTAGAGTATCCAATCTCAGTAAAGCGGCTTTAGCCTTCCTGTGGAGTTGATTTCTGGTCTTGTCTATCTAGTGTGGCTATCAGAATCTATCTCTTCTTGAATGTTTTTCAGTTGGTGGTTTTTAATTTAACTTTGAAGAACTACTTTCTCCCTTCCACCTCGTCCTCTTGAGAAAATGTTTTTGAGACTGCAGACAGAACCTATCTTTGTGTAAAAGCTATCGCACAAATCATTTTGGTTAAAGAGTAGGAAACAGTCCTGTAAAGAAATAAGATGTATAACAAGATAATATCAAACACGAAAACACATTAAATGTAGTTAATATGTAAATTGTTTAGTACTTACTGAGTTGATCCAAAGCAGAGGGTGGCATAATTACTATAGGAAAAGACAAAACAATTAGTGAAAAAATGTCAGGAAAAATGAAAATATCAAGTTAAGGAAAGCAATCCCAGGACATTTAAATCAC
Source organism: Acrochordus granulatus (assembly GCA_032468055.1). Taxonomy (NCBI): domain Eukaryota; kingdom Metazoa; phylum Chordata; class Lepidosauria; order Squamata; family Acrochordidae; genus Acrochordus; species Acrochordus granulatus. The sequence goes on along the minus strand of JANHZU010002392.1, from coordinate 163,064 downwards.
ATACTTCAATAGTTTCCCCAATATTTAACATATTTAAAAGATATCAGAGTAGTATTTCCCAACCTAGTATTTTCCATGATTCTCAACAGTATAACCACACTGGCCTGAAATTCTGGAAACAGCAGTCTGAAATACTTGGAAGCAATAGGCTGAAACTTTTCATTTTTTATTTTATTTATTTATCACATTTCTAAACCACCCATCTCCCTCAGAGCTGTCAAATGCTACTCAACTGATTTTAAGAAACACAGAACTGTCTCTGTAAATGACAAACTTAGGGCAAATTCCCTACAAAGCCATTTTAGCTTAGCGTGATCACAGAGATTTTTCTTAAATCACTACCCATCCATTATAAAGTAAGAAAAAAAGGCAGACCAATAAAATATGTTTTTATCCTGATCAATAATCTTTATTACAGTTCAGTGATCAGCCAGTTAGATAATTGCCTTCATAAAATAATACAACATAGCACAACGTACCATGCCATGAGCAAAGTAAATTTAAATATTATTAAATTCTCTATTAAAGTGGTCCAAATTTTTCTAAAACCTCAATAAGAATGCACAAAGTGGTTTCCTATAACACACAGAGTACAGATGGTAAAGTCATGACCGCCTTTAGGGGATGGTACTCATCTCCATTTCATAGCAAAAGAGCCAGTATTGTGCAAAGACGCTTCCATGGTCATATGTGATTCACTTAACAACTATAGTGATTTACTTAACAACCATAACAAAAAAGGTTACACAATCGGGCACAACTCACATAACAACCACCTTGCTTAGCAATGGAAATTCTGGTCCCAACTGTGGTCGTAAGATGAGGACTACCTGATTATTACGTGGAATACAGAACCTGACAGCTGCTATGAACTCTCTTTAGCTCAAAACATGAAACCAAGCTCTCTACCAGGCTTCAGAAGGAGCCCAGGCAACAAAAGAGGATATCCCACAGGCAACAGCTAAGGGACACACCCAGTTGGGTTAGCAAATAAGTAGGACAAGAGACACAACACTCATAAAGAAATGGTGTCTTTCTTAACCAGGGCACGTGGCCAAGTTATCCAAACATGCTGAAAGAGACAAATCATGTTCCTAGCAAATACTGAATTGTAAACAAATTTACAAGCTTCAGAGGTTGTATTTAGTACACAAATTGATCTGGTCAATTTTGAAAGCAAAATCAGCCAATGGAGGATATAGCTATTAATGCCAAATCACCATGCTGGTTCCAGATTATTTTTAAAATCGAAGGCATCATGTCTTTTAATAGCAGTTGCATATAAAATCGTTAGAAATCAGTTTGAGAGGTTTGGAAACCAAAGAGCTTTTAAGAAAACACAAAAAGGAGCTCTGTAAATAATGCATCATTGTATAAATTCAGTTCCAAATAAAAGTGTTTTCAGTCTTAGTGTGGTGATGTGCTTTGCTTAGAACATACTACCATCCTAAAGCATTCCTCCATTTCCTTTGATAAACAAGGAATACTTTTCTGCAATTATCCTGCTTGTGGGCTCTGACTGACATCTGGGGTGGTGGGGTGGGGTGAATGAAGTTGTGGCAACTCCAAAAATGTGCTGAAACTAGCTTTGGGGAGGATCATTAACAGACAAGTTGTTAAGTTGAGGACTACTTGTATTTCAGAAGCCAGTTACAACCCAAATAATTTCACTGCTATTTCAGCCTCCCAGAGAGGGGAGAAATGACACAAAACAAAGCAAAACAGTGCATACTTTTTCCGCCCTTCTCCACATCTGATCTGTCATTAGGGCCAGCAAGCATGGAGACGGAGAAACAGCGGTACTGGGTGGAGAAGCGGTTCTGGAAGACGCGGGGAATCGGATGGTCAAACATGTTGAAAGAAAACTGGGGGGGGAGAAAAGAAATGGAGAAGGCATAAGAAAAAATTGGACAGAACTGAATCACATCTATAGGTAGTCCTCAATTTACCACACTTGTTTAGCAATGGCACTGAAAAAAGTGACTTACGACCAATCCTCGCACTTACAACCGTTGCAGCATTACCACGGTCACGTGATCAAAATTCTGGCACTTGGCACCCAGCATGTTTTACGATGGCTGCAGCATCCCAGGGTCATGTGATCGACATCTGCGATCCTCCCAGCCAGCTTCCGACAAGTAAAAACAATGGGGAAAGCCTGATTTGCTTAACAACCACAAGATTCAATTAACAACGGCAATTGTTAGTTCAATTAACAACTGCTTACCAATGGTGGCAAAAAAGGTCATAATTTGGGACACGACTAACTTAAGAACCATCTTCTTAGCAACAGAAATTCTGGTTCCGATTGTGGTTGTAAGTCGAGGACTACCTTTATTTTATTCTCTCCTTTGAAACCTTAATAGAAATCCCATTCTATTTCTGCCCCAAATTTGGTTACGAGGAAATGACAAATCAAACCCCATGTCCACCTCTGACTCTTAAAAGAGTGCATGGATGGGATTTGCAATCCACTCTGCCTGGGTGGGGTCTGTAGTCCATTCTGCCTGTCTTGGGATTTGTAGCCCCTGCCCCAGAAGGGGGTTTGTAACCCAACCTGCCTGAACGGGGTTTGTAGTCCATTCTGCCTGACTGAGCATTCGTAGTCCCTTCCCTCCTAAAAGGAGGTTTGTAGCCCAACCTGCCTGGATGGGGTTTTGTAGTATATAACACCTGCATGGGATTTGTAGTCCATTCTGTCTGCCTGGGGATTTGTCGTCCACCCCCTGGATGGGTTCTATAGTCCACCCCCCGGAGGGGACCAAGCTTCAGAGAACCGAGCTCCTTTCCAGCCAGATGAGTATGAATTTTCCCTCCCTGCTATTCATTGCCTCCCCCTCGAGCCCTCTCTGGACGGGGCTGCTCCCGAGGCCTGTACCATGATGGCGACGCCTCCTCCAGCCTCCCCTCACAGCTGGCCCTCACGAAAGCCGGCAGCCGCCGAGCCGGTTCTCTGCTCTTCGCCCCCTCAGGAAGCCTCTCGCGATGGGCGAGGAGTCGCTCTTCGGCCGAGGCTAGGCCCTGCTACGCGGGACCCCCTAAATCAGACCGTCCTGGGGAGCGAGCGGGGATCAGGCGCCTCTACTCCGAATATGGGACGCTTCGGCGGGGCAAAGCGGACAGGAGATCGAAAAGAGGCAGAGAAACTATGTTTCCCAGAATGCAGTTCGAACCACCGGTGCGGACAATATTTTCTTCCGAAATATTTTTCGCGCAAAAGACTAGAACGAGACGATATAAATCTTTCCCATTTTTCCCCTCATAGTTAAACCAATCGATTATCTTTAAAATGGCCTGGAATACAAGCCTATCTTTAACCATGAACAATGTTTCCTCTTAAGGCGTCTAGGCTTGCTTTAGGGATTTATCAACTCAGATAGACGGCGGGGAACGTTAAAGGGAGGGAATGCCCACATCCAACATGGTGGACACCAGTTTGCCCTTACTATCCGGGCTCTGTTTTTGTTTTCCTTCTGAAGGGAAATAAAATGGTGGTCGCCTATCCGACCCAAGAGTTAGAAAGTATTATCTTACAACATAGACTACCGGCGCTGCGGGTAAGAATTGGAAATTGATGGGGATCTTGGAATAGTGAAAGGAGGCAATACCAAAAGCATATTATATATAATATATATATATAGTATATAGCATATAAATAACTATGAGCACTACATAACGTATAAAAATTTAAAAACAATAACAGACGCCTTTCCCCACTTCCCTCCAAAACAAAAAAAATCAGATGTTTTTTTCTCTGTATTTTGATGTAATTATTTCAAGCCCTGCGAAGCGACGGGACCGCCTCATCCCCCCTCTGAGATTATCGTTAAGCGTCTATTTGCGCCCCCCGCACATTGGGATTTGTGCAATTGGGAGCCGGAAGTCTCCCTCTGGAACTGTAAAGACTGTAGCCTCTTCCCCTCCCTGCTCTTTGAGAGAGGCAGGGAAGAGGGGGCGGGACTGAGAGGACCGAGCCCCGCCTGGATCGTCTGGGCGATATTGCCGTGCTCTGATTGGTCAATTCCGGAGCGTCACGACCAATGGGGAAAGATGCTGATTTGGCGCCTTCCTTTAAGCAGGGTTGCCTTCTCGCTCTTTGTCGCCATTATTGCTATCTCAGTTGGGACTGCTTTGCTGGTCCGTCATGTTCCTGACGGACTTTCGGAAGGAGTTTTATGAGGTGGTTGTGAGCCAGGTGAGGCGTCTGGAGCCTCTCCGTGTTAGGAGGAGGCCGGGGACGACTCCAGAGCCGCGGCTAAGGAGGATGGGGTTTGTAATCCCCAGCGTTGCGAAGCTTTGTACCTACCTGATTTTGTATCCTACCTGATTTGGCTGTTGTGCAAGCCTACGCTACTCTGGATGGGTGTGGTGTTGGGCCTGGACAGATTCAGAACATCTTTTCGTTCAGTGTTTGGGGAGGCAAGGAGGGGAGAAAGCAAGAGACGTTGCAGGGGAGGATGGGTTCTGTAGTCCACCTTGGGTGTTATAGTCCAAATTTGTACCAACAGACTTGGTTGTTGTACAGATCTAAAGGGTTGGGATGGCGCATATGGACAGAGTATGAGGATATGTTTTGGGGGAGAGTATTGACTGGGGAACATGGGTATTGTAATCCACTCTTAAAAAGCTTTGCATCAGTAGGCTGACTTGATGGGGCTGTTGTGCAGGTTTACACTGCTGGTGTGGCGAAGTTAGGCCTGGGGTTTTCTCTTTTAGGTTTTAGGGATTGGTGGCTAGGGATGAACTGTAGTTCCTCTTGTCTTGGGGTCAGAGAGAGGTGAATAAGGTCCCAAGGGATGGGCCAAAGCTCTGAATTGGGAGAAAACTTCAAAACAGGCTTTGTGGAAGTAAAATTGAGGAAATGAAGCTGAGATGGACTATAAAAATAGCTTGAGATTTGCTGCTCCTAACTAGGAAAGAAGCTGTTACATGCTAACTAACATTGACATTTTCTTGTAGCGGGTGCTGCTTCTTGTGGCTTCAGACATAGATGGATTATGCGCTTGTAAAATCCTCCAAGTAAGTCTTTCCTTCAAGTACTTTGAATGTGCAAGGGGACAAAACAGCAATACATAGACATACAATGAATATTGTTTCCAAACAAATGCACTTCTAGTATCCTTCCTGTGGAAGGCAATTAGTGACAATGGCCTGTGGGTGAAATGATTGAAGGGATCAGTTTTGGTTTCCAAAAAACATGATTCTTGTTCACAATCTCCAAATATGTCCCACTTCCTCCCTATAGAAAGTACACTCAGGATAGTCTTTGTAATTATGAATGAAATAGCATATAGATATATAAAACTACATTTGTTGAACAATAACTTTATAGAAAAGGAAAAGATAATCATATTTTTGTGATTTAGTTAAAATGCTGACTTCCTTCCAAACTATAGATCATAAATGTGGTAAAAAAGCATTGATAACAAAGATTAACAGATTATTAAGAAACATGAATAATTAAAGCTTTACAGTTGTAGTTTGCCTTTAAAGTTAATTTTCAATATAAATATACAGTTGCTCAAAAAACTTGCTTGGAAATTGCTGATGCTATGCTCAATTAAGTGTAGCTACAATATTAGCCTTTGTTCTAAAATCTAGCTTTGATTTTTCCTCAGGCTTTATTTCAGTGTGATCATGTGCAATATACATTAGTCCCAGTATCTGGATGGCAAGAATTGGAAACTGCATTTCTTGAGCATAAAGATCAGGTAAAAAATATAAAAGATTGGAAGAAAATAAAATCAGAAATAAAGAGGATGAGGTACAATCTCTTTCTTTTGCATCTACATTGTGAGATAAGTGGCCATAAAGATTTGATGAATGAATGAATAAATAATAGTCATTTTTTTCTGGGTGTATAGGTGTGTGTTGAAATTGAGAGTAAGGCCATATGGCTTTGGTTTGTCTAGCTTAAGTATACACTATGGTCTATAGAGGACATAGTTCTGAAAGTATCTGAAGCACTGATCTATGAATTCTCTTCACCAGCAGGTATTGGTTAAAGGG
>JANHZU010002392.1:130564-140848 GCA_032468055.1 Acrochordus granulatus | reverse complement strand
TCAATTATGGATCATGATGATTGGGTTCAGACAACAGATTAAGTTTAAACTTTGTAGTTTAGATGAATCTAGTCAATGGCTATGCTATCCAGTTTGGAATAATTGTTTAAGAACAAGCCACAATTTTTTAAATGTTGATCTTGGGTCAGTGTGGTTAATTGATTAGTTACTGTATTGTGCAAGCCTAAGTGACTAGGATAATGCAGCAAATTATGGTTCAGCTAAATCATGGGTTTATGATTTAAACTCTGGTTAAAAACTCTGGTTATTTAAATCCTTTCCAGAGCATGAATTGAAAAAAAATTTGTCATTATGTTTCTTCAGATTAGTCACTAAGATGAATATCTCTTCGGACTTTGTAAGCAGCTTGGCATTTCCTGAAAAAATAGCTGCATTCATCTTGTGGGCAAATCGGAAGTTTCCGCCAAGATGACTTGAAGAATTAAAATATCTGAACCTGCTCACTGAAAAGTTCCAATGGCATGTTCTCAATTTTTTGCTTTCAGGATATGGCCTTTTCTCAAGGATCCAGGTACTCTTGACACAATCTGGCATGTTCTGAACGCTGAAGGTAGGAACGGGTTTGCTTTTGTAGCTGAGAAAAAGCAATGCTCTCTACCATTTGCACATGTCCTTTAAACTATAGATTGAGAAGCAGATTCATAAAATGTTGGGTTGAGGTAGGGCAAAGAAAGGGGCGGTTTAGGACAAAGAGCCGTGTTTGATTTAGTGTGTGCATCTTCTTGGGAACAATTGTGACTTGTCCTCAGAGCTGCATATTACCTCCCCCTCAACCTGGCCTGCCATTGACCCCAAGCTGCACAAGGGCCCTTTTAAAATGGCTTATTAAATCCCAGTTTGCTGGGTTCCTGTATCACAATAAGCCAACAAACCTGAAGTGTGAAGTGTATCATGTGAATTCACACAACACAAAAGCTAATCCAAACCATTCACATGATGGCATAGTGCAACACGGCAATAGGTGAGCATTTGATCTCAAAGGCTTCTGGGAGGCTTTGGATCAGCCCTGGTTGAAACCCAACCCTGGATCTGATGGGTCTTTCTGATCTAATCCAGCTGAACTCTTATTACGATCTATAAATCTGTTTGTCTATCAGTCCGTCTCTCTATCTAATTTCTACCCCATCCTTATTATTTTTATTAATAACTCAAGGTGATTACACACAATACTCTCTCCTTTTCCAGTTTTCTTTACAATAACAACCCTGTGAGGTGAATTGAGCTGAGAGAGAATGATTGGCTCAAAGTCATCCAGCTGCTTTCATGCTTTGGGGGACTAGAACTCACCGTCTCCTGGTGATCGGCCCAAAGTCACCCAGCTGGCTTTCATGGCTAAGACAGGACTAGAACTCACCGTCTCCTGGTGATTGGCCCAAAGTCACCCAGCTGCTTTTGTGCTTTGGGGGGACGAGAACTCACCGGCTCCTGGTGATTGGCCCAAAGTCACCCAGCCGGCTTTCATGGCTAAGCCAGGACTAGAACTCACTGTCTCCTGGTGATCAGCCCATAGTCACCAGCTGACTTTTGTGCCTAAGGTGGGATTAGAACTCACCATCTCCTAGTTTCTAGGCTGCGGCCTTAACCACTAAATTAAACTCCATCGGTCATTTCTTATCAGCATCCACAGTTCACCACAAACCACACCTGTCTGGTTTGAAAGCTTTCCAAAAGGAGATGATTTGTTGGTTATTCAAACTGTATCAGAAAAAGGATATCTGTTGCCTCCACCAGGAAAACCCTTTGCCCTTTCCTATCAGCTAAATAGCCTATCAGGGGGACAACAATAACAGTCTTTCACTTCCCTACCAATAAACCTTGCTCTTGTCTCCAAACAGAAGGCAGGAATGAAAGATAAAGGGCTTGCCAAAGGAGAAAAATGATTTCTCCTTGCCATATTTCCTGCTATGATTTCCTTGGAAGTCTCAGCCAAGATATGGTCTGCTCCAACTGTAACACGCTGAATCTGTTTCTACCCTCGTTTTCGGCCCCTGCTTTTTAAAAAATAGAGCAGCTGAATAAAGCTGGTGGTTGAATCCTGAGGTTGATCGAAGGCAATAAAATAAATTTTCCCTTAATATGTAATAAGTTTGTCCATATTTTTGTAGTCGCAGTATGGAATTATTTTGCAGTTTTCTTTGGAGATGAGTCTTTTTCTTCCCAGACTAGCTCAAAATCCTGAGATTTTCTTCTGGTCTCCTATCCCTATATTAAAACAGATCTAATCCTGCTCGACTCTCTCTTTGAGATCAAGGCAGGATTCAGTAATGGATAGAAGTTAAGCCTTGATTTCTGCAGGATAAGATGTGAGGTCTACAGATAACACCCCGTGGAGCTTCACAAGCCCCCTGCCTCACCTGACATGATTATTTAAACCTAATTTTCCTTTGAATTAAACTCCAAAGAAGAAAAAGTGAGGTGGTAAATAAAACGCGAAAGATTGTACACCTTTTTTGGATGGGGATGTGCTGCTCTTTTAATCCAGAAGGAATGCTAAATCCGAATACAAGCTATTTCTATGTAGCAAATATCTCAGTGCTTTTTTTTAATAACAGTATTTCTGTCCTGAAGGCCACTGGATCCCAGCAAAGGATCTTCAAAGGAGGCTTATAATACTAAGCAACCCCATAGTTAGACTCTGCCTGGCCTCTTCAGTTCCTTGGTAAAATCTTTAATTACAAGACAGGGCAATTTCAGCCAGCACATAAAGGATAAATGTCTCTCCATGGTAATGTGAAAGGTTTTGATGTTGCTTGGCGACCCAACCCTTGTTGGGCCATTCGTCCCCAAACACAGAATGAACCCTCTGGCAATGAATCAGTCCAGGGTTTGTATTATCTCTTGGCATTTTAGGACCTTATTTGCAATCTACCCGGCCTCCGTGTCTTCCCAAACGGACGTGATCTTTTGTGGCCATTAAGCAGATTCTGGAGCTGGGCAGAGCAGAAATGAAATTTAGGTTTAAACAAGGAAAAAATTAGAGCTTTCCTTGTCATAACTGGGGAGGAGAAGAAGGCTCTTCTAATCAGCTTAGGGCCCTTGATGCTTTGTCTGCTTTTATGAGTCAGAAAACTCGGAATTAAAACTGTTTTTAATGCTCTTCCTTCCTTCCTTCCTTCCTTCCTTCCTTCCTTCCTTCCTCCTTCTTTCCTTCCTTCCTTCTTCCTTCCTTCCTTTCTTTCTCTCTTTCTCCCTTCCTCCCTTTCTCTTCCTTCCTTCCTTCCTTCCTTCCTTCTTTCTTTCTCTTCCCTCCCTCCCTGCCTCCCTGCCTCCCTTCCTTCTTACCTTCTTTCTTTCCTTTGTGAAAGGATAAGAAATGCTGGGAGTTTTACAATACCTGGAAGAAGCACAAATTGCCAGCCCTCTGGTCTTACTTGCCAACCAGGTTCATACATTATCCTTAACCATGGTTTGCTTAAGTATCATGAGGGATAATTCATCATTTACACAATGCATTAAGCTAAAATGAAACCACACAATGGCTTAGTATGATGTGTTAATCCAGTTTATACATAAAATCTATGTGGCTGCTAAGAATCGACAATAACTTGATGGCACATAATTAAACCCAATCCTTTGATCATCTCAAGAAAGGCACCATGGTCTATTAGATTTTTGGTCATAATTGCCTTGAAAAGCCACTCTACACTGGCCTACGGATGGATATGTTTATTGTATCATTTCAAGCTTCTTGGGTCCCTATTAGGTTATAAGAAAACTCTCCATACAATTCTTGAGAATAAAATAAAGGCCCCCCCTGTCTATTTCAAAGACCTGAGCAATGGCAAATATGCATTAGGATATAAAGGAAGAGGAAATGCTGTCCTAAACATTCTGTTGCAAAAATGACCTAGTATTTCCTATTTCCTTTGCCTGTTGATTGGTGTGTGTTTCCTGGTTGTGTAACAGGCAGGTTTGATCTGGATTTGCAAGGTTATCTGGAGGGTACAGTCAAACCCTTTAATGGTTAAATTAACCCTTCATGAATAAATGCTTAATTGAAAGGAAGGGCAAAAATAACCTGTAAGAAATACATGGCCTTGCAATTTCACAAGAGTGGGGTGGGAGTTGTGTGTGTATGTAATAGGGAGTGAGAGGAAACAAAGGGAAGAAAGTTTAGTGCAATTTTCTCAATGTTGCACAATGTTTAGCGCAATTTTCTCCTGACGCCCCTCAAATCCCAGTGCCAGAACACAACTTTGAGGTTCTTTGATTAACTCTAAGCCTCTTTCTTCCAAAACAGAATGGCAGCTTTACTTTTCTTCTAAGTGGGTGCAAATACAGCTTTCCACTACCGATGCCTTCCAGATGTGCTAGAATTATAACTTCCCAGGCTGTGGGATTATAATGCAACACTTAAAAACAGCATCAGTTTGGAGAAGATTTTCTCTTCTCTTTCACTATTCGTCTCCTTTGCATAACAGTCTTCAAAACACAACCCTGTTTAAACTGGCCAGAAAATAATATGCCTCCTGCTTCCTTTCCTCCCTGATTTCATAATTGTTCCTCTTGGCACTTTATTCCTTTTTTTGCTTTGTTGGAAACCAACAGCAACCATTGCACCAAAGTAGCCCAGTCTTCAACCAGGGCTTGAGATATAAATTGAAATTTCTAGAGATTAAATCTTAATCTAAAGGAATCACATAAAGGGTTAGTGTGTTTTATGGACTTAATGCCAGTTGTCTTGTTTGGCAAAACTCTGGTTATTTTTTTAAGTTGTTGCTGCTTTGTACCAATGCAGACAATTTCAACTGTATATTGTCTACTCTACTTCCAACTAAGACAGATTTAGGAACTTCAGATCCTCAGATCTGACTAAAAACAACCTAGCACTCAACTCCATCCAATTTACTATTTCTGGGAATCCTGCAGGCAATTTAGCAAAACCAGTCATTTTCTCTTGTTCCTTCTCTCTATGAGGTTCCATATAATACTCACAAGCCTTGATACCTATCAATCTACTTTTCCCTGAAGATGATATAAACCCACAAAGCAGAGCTTAATAAAGTTGGTTTTGCATCGTGGATTATATCTTACTTCACCTGACCCATGAGGACCAATCTTGATTTTATCTGCATTCAAAAATTTGATGCTCTGGGAAAGGTTAATCATGTCATGAAGGCATCAGCTTCTGTAGACTAAATAATTACAGGTAGTCCTCAGCTTAGAACCATTCATTTAGTGACCGTTCACTGAAAAAAGTGAGTTACAACCTGTCCTCACATTTACAACCATCGCAATATCTCCATGTATTTACAACAGTCGCGACATCCTGGGGTCATGTGATCACATTTGTGACCTTCCCAGCTGGTTTCCAACAAGCAAAGTCAATGGGGCAGGCTAGATTCACTTAACAACTGCATGATTCATTTAACAACTGCAGTGATTTGCTTAGCAGATTTGGCAAAAAAGGACGTAAAATTGGGCACAACTCACTTAAGAACTACCTTGCTTAGCAACCAAAATTCTGGTCCCAATTGTAGTCGTAAGTTGAGGACTACCTGTAGCCTTTAAGATGTCCCAATGCACTAATTTTTTGCTGCAGAAGGTGGAACAGGCCATCTAATTAAGGGAAGGGAATTGCAAGGCCAGAGAGAAATAAAAAGGCCGAAATGCACAGAAATTCTGTTAGAAAAGAAAGAGTAGCTAATATCTCTCTTAAAGATGTTAATAGCTACTAAAAGCTAAATGCTAGGCTGATGCTTTTTCTCACCTTGGGCAGCCATGCAAATTTGGAAATTTGGGCCCAGGCTAGAAGCATCTGGAAAGAGACAGTGGGCTAAGAAAACATCTCCCACTCCTCAAAAAATATTCTTGCCAATTTCTTCTCTCCCAATAAATCTTAAGCATCTTACTCTTTAAGGTTAGAAGACTTTTTAAAAATAAATACTGTATTCTTTTAAAAGGCCCAGCAAATAAAACTGGAAACACATACTTTAAAAATAGGTTGGGAGTTAAGGAAAAAAAGTATTGTCTACATATATTTTTACTATCTGAACAAGTCATATTCTTTATAGATAACCACATGAAAAACATCAAAAGGAGACATGTAATCATTTCATATATTTATATATATATATAATTATAAATATGCAGATATATAGAATACTGTATACCGAGATCTTTGATTTGAGAACATTGTTGATGAAGGCAGATTTTTAAGTTACAGTATGAAATAATACAAAAGACAGTACCAGAATTGTCCCTGCTTTGAATTCATGAAGTGAACTAAGGCTTCACTAAAAAAAAACAAACTGATTGCAAACAGAAAGAGAACCAGGTTAAAAATCTGAATTGGAAAGCTTGACAAGCAGATTGTTCTCTACCGGATTTTAAAACTGGAGTGGATTTTTATTTGACACACAAAAATAGAAAGGCAATACTGAAATGGTTATTTGGAAACAAAACATCCCCTCCAAAGTTCATCTTTTATCTCATAACTTAAGGATCATAGTTACATCATTGGAAAACAAGGCAGTGTGTGGAGCACAGACAAATGGTAGATAATAGCTCTGACGCTGTCCCGCTAACTTTGAAGTTGGCTTGGCGGAAACCGACAAGAAGACAGGAATCTTACTGTTTTACCTCAAATATATTTGAGGAAAAACTACAAAAAGAAATGGCTATCTAACAACCTCAGTAAAGTTAAGTTAGAAATTGCTATTTAAATACTAGCAGCTCTGGGTGCCAAGCTATTTCTAATTTTGTCTAATGGATGTTTTGCCCAGTATCAAAAGAGAAGGGGAAATGAAGACAACAATAGTGATAGAAAAAGTGGAAAATTTACCAAGGGGAGAGAACATCAGTGTGGGGACACACATGCACTCCTCCCCAAGAAAATTTCACAAAAACTGGTGCAGGCTAACGGCTTCCACTAGAAGTACCCACCATTTACACCTTCACAGCACAATAACCCAAGAGTGAGACACCTCCACTTGTATTAAAATAGTTGAGAAAATAGTTGAGTTCCTCCCACCCTCCCCAGACAAACAGCCCCTGATTTCAGATTCCTATTTAGAAAGGAAAAACTTTCTCTACCAATGAATAATCTAAAAACAAGTTCAGAAGTGGCAGAAACGTGATTACAAGGCGAGAGCTGGAACACCCTAGTAGCTTCCACAGAAGAAGCAAAGCAGCCAGGCATTCGTTCAATGAGGGCTAGTACAATTTGAAATCCGTACAAAGAATTCTAGACGCCACGAAGAGTCCCCAATGTGATTTTCCGTTTTTTTCCCCAAAGAGTTCTTTGTTTGTTTCCTAAAGTCACAAAAAAGTGGGTTGGAAGGCTCGGATCCTCGATTTCCTCCAAGGACAAGCCACCACCTCACCTCTTGCCTTGACCGCATCTTCGGAGGTCCCCCCAGCTGTCGCCTGGCCGACGGAAAGCCGCATCCGTCTTCTCAATCGGCCCCGCGACGGGTGGACGGCGCTCTGAAGTCCCCAAGGCGGACAAGCCCTCGCGTTTCCCGGCCGCCTTTCTCAGACGTAGTTCTTCTTGTCGTACTCCCCGTTGGACACGGCAGCAGCGGGTCGTCGGGAGGACGAATATTTGACCGGGAAGGTGCCCGCCTCGTCCTTCCAAGCGGAGGCGCTGCTGATGATCGCGCCGCCCAGCAGAAGAAGCGCAGAGGCCGCCCAGCCTAGATAAAGCGCCGCGCCCATCTCGCGCTTCTTGGAGGGCTCGATGTTGGGGTCGTAGAAGTTGGTGATGATTGTGTTGGCGAACCAAGAGGGGGGCACCAGGACCAGCAAGCCGCAGATGACAAACAGGACACCCCCGATGCCGGCGATCCAGTCCTTGATCTTGGCCCCGCGCAAACAGGTGGTGCATTGCGCTCCGATCACTGTCACCAACAGTGCCACCAATCCCAGCAGCACCCCGATGACCATCAGAGTCCGGCCGGCTTGGATTTGCGGGCTGAGCGCCAGGATGGAGTCGAAGACCTTGCATTGCATCTGTCCCGTGCTCTGCACCACGCAGGCCATCCACAGACCTTCCCAGGTGGTCTGTGCCACTACAAGGTGGATGTCGCCCAAAGCTGAGACCTGCCACGTGGGCAGGGCGGCCACCAGGATGGCTCCTGCCCAGCCCAGTACGCACATTGCCAAGCCCAGCAGTTGGATCGCTGAAGACGCCATCGAGACTCCAAAAATAAAGCCGGTGTGTGTGTCTCTGTGCGTGTCTTGCTCTCTCGGCTGGCTGGCGAGTTTTCTCTCGTCGATCTCTTTGGAGCAGGGTCCTGCAGGTTTCTCTCTGGTCCGCAGGTGATCTCTCCTCCACTACTCGCGCTTCACACTTCAGTCTTTGCTGATGCGCAAGGATGCCCGTCCCGACTTTATATAGGCACGATGCGCTACCCGGCCAGGCGCGCTCTGCCCTCCTTGTCTAACGGAAGGGGTGAGAGACGCTCCCCCCTCCGCCCACCAATGGAAAAAAGGAACGGCCTCCCAACAGCCAATCAGAGGGGCTGGAGGTAGAAAAAAGTCGCAATAGAGTCTCAAAAAAGGGAATCAAAGGAGAAGGCGGGTGACTCAGGATCCGTGGCTGGGACGCTGGCGGGGCAGGAGAAAGCGGGGGCGGGGGGGCTGACACACCACCGGCCCTTCTTCTCTTAGGGCCAAGAGGGGTGCAAAGGGCGAGCGGTACTTCCCAGATTGCAAAAAAACGATGCAGATCAGACCGGAGAAGTGGCAAACACTTGTCCTTTCGAGTGCAACGTGTGTCAAGCAGCGAGAAACGGGGCAGGATTTGTCTCTTGAAAAATCTGATCTGTTCCTGCCCCTGATAACCTTGAGAGAGGGAAAACCAGCCAAAGCCAGTTGGTTGCATTTTATATTTCCATTTAGATTTTCGGGCGTTATGGTTCCATGGATTTTTAAGAGGAAAATAAAAAAAAAATCTGTAGCACCAGTTGATTGTCTTTCCTTTCTTCAAATTTCCAGGGCACTCTAATAGTGTTAACTTGCACTGTCTGTTAAAGAAGCAAGGCATATTTTTATTTTTTTTAATATGACTTTCAGATGTTATGGTTCTACAGATTTTTAAGAGGAAATTTTGGAAAAAAAAAATCTGTAGCCACAAGTTGTTTACCCCCACTCTCTTATTTAAATCTGGGGACACTCTGATAGCATTAATCTGCACTATCTGTTAAACAATCAAGATAAATTTGTTTCTCGAAAAATAGCACAATTTTGCTACATGATGTGTAAGCTTCGCTCACAAACGGTTGCTAATAGTTTTTGTGGTTGAGAGATAGGTTTGTGCGATTCATTTTTATCACTTCAATGACCAAAATAAAAGTCAATCTATCTGTAGCACTGGCCTAAGAACAAAAATAGATAAATGATAGTGATATGATGGGGAGAAAGAAATCCTACAAATGTTCTTTATTTTGAATTCTTTGGTTTGTGGGTGCGTGTCTGTTGGAAAGCACCCATGGCTAAAGACATTTCTTTCATTTCTGTTTTTCTCAGCTAGGCTTGAAGGCTGCTTGATCAGCAGCCTCCTTTCTTGGAACTGAAGTTATTTTTTTAATTATTATTTTTGTAAGGGTTAGAAATTGCCTCGCTTCAAGGTTCTAGGATCTTTGAATTCATATGATTTCAACCTTCCAGTGTGCAGCCTGTACAAAAAAGACAGATTTCAGAAAAAGTTCCTAATATTGAGAACAGTGGAATTAGGAAGGGGGATTTTCCTTGGCTGGATTTGTTCAAGTAGACAACTCTTTTTGGGAATTTTCTGAGTAGCAGTAAAGATTTTACAGCTTCAGTGGACTTTTCCAAATCTCTGATTTAAGGATTCTGTGACATTATTTGTTGATTCAATTGATGTTTATATCATCTGCCACTAAGCGTTCAGTTCAGTTTTGAAATATCTAGTATTTATTTATTTTTTTTACATTGTCTGCTATTCCGGTTTTTCAGCTGTTTATAATAAGACCCTCCAATAAAACAAAAAATAAGAAAAACAACAATCAGATAGAAGCAAATATTTGTAGCTCAGAGTTGAACATCTGCAAGAAAACAAGCAAGCTCAGAGAGCACCAAGGATTCCGCACAATTCCGAACCATTAAAACCATCAACTAAACGCTTCTTTTCAAGAGTAGTGTTTTGCAAGCTGTCCCCAAAAATTGGTATTGAGATATGCAAGGTTAAAATAAAAAAAAGACCTTCAAAGTGAGTCAAATCTCTCCGAGTCTCAGATATGGGGATAGAATAAATCAAGACATTTATTCAGGCAATATTATTGTTGTACTTGTATGTTT
>JANHZU010002392.1:118009-130464 GCA_032468055.1 Acrochordus granulatus | reverse complement strand
GGGCTTGTGCCAACTCCGAGAAGCAGTGCAGAACAGGGAGGCTTGTCGCGTTGCGGTCCATGGGGTCGCGAAGAGTCGGACATGACTGCATGATGAACAATAAATGGTGCTATCTAAAGCTTGGCTGTTTTCTTGCAGATGTTTCATGATCCATTAGGTAACATCATCAGTGCTAGAAGGGAGCGGGAGAGAGAACAAACCTCATTCCTTCCTAGCATTGATGTTATCTAGTTCGGTAATGAAATGTCTGCAAGATAACAGCCAAAACTCAGAGAGTGCCAAAGACTCCACAGTTCAAGCCCAAGCTACAAATATTCTCTTCTGTTGGTACTTTATTTTTATTTATCCAAATCTGCTTTTCTTGTTTTCAAGAAAGCAAGCCTAAGAGAGACTTCGCTATTGGGCAACTGCCATCTGTCTGGGTGAAGATAAAATGTAACCGAATGGACTTCCCACCGAAGAAAATTCAGCCAGTGTTGCTAGTCTGGGGAAGCAGTTAAAAATATCTATAAGTAGCATATTAATTTTCAGAATACTGTAAACATCCCGTGACCTTCAGCACGACTTATCTAAACACTATTGTATTTCAAATCTGGTGGCAGAGATCAAAAGACAATAGTCTAAGGAGATACATTTTGAGAAATTAGATTAGAACTTATCTGCATGCATCCACATGGGTCCAACCTATTTTTTTATCCAGTTTGCCAAGAGAATAGATGAAGCTGAGAAATAATAAATGTTTTCAGTTCTTTCAGAAGCTCCTTGCTCAGGGCTTAGGGCAGAAAATGAGCAGAGTTGCTCATGTCAACATGGAAACGACGTGCAAAGATTTCCTTTTAGTCAAGTTGTTCCCTGGGGCTGGGGGGAGTGTTATTAGAAGCAATCAGATTTATATAAAATAATGAACAAGCTTTTAAATCCTCTGGAAATCTTCCTTCAGGAAAATGGGGTTGGGTGGGTATAGAAAGAATAAGAGAGATGAGGAAGAAGCAGAAAGAAATTCAAAAATTAGGTAAGGCATCGAAGCGTTCCGTTCTGCAGTTCAAAGTCAGTCCCATTGTAGTTGTACAACTGTACAAGCGTGACAGTTGGGTGGTATTTGTGCCCTATTGATCCATTTTGCCTTGCATGGTTTCCTTATTTGGTGAAAAAATGAAGAAAACTCCAAGATTTGAGCCTGTAAAGGGATGGGGGTGGATGTAACCTAGCAGAGGTTAAGGATGGCCAACAACCTTGTAGAGATTAAGGAATGGCCAACAACAACACTAGGGTTGTCTTCAGGGGGTGGTCAAAAAAAGTCAATACAGTTGCAATGGTGTGTAGAAGCTGTTTTTTTTTAACTGTGTCGCACATGAACACGTGACTCACCAAAAAAAAACAAGGAATTGCATTTTCATGGACATCCTCTTATCCAGGATTTCTCAGCTTTGGCCACTTGAAGATGCGTGAACTTCATCTCCTAGAATTCCTCAGCCAACCTGGGATGGGTTGACCTCTTCAGGTCAAGAGGTCCACACATCTTCAAGTGACAAGGCTGAAAAACACTGCTCTTGACACCCTTGACTTACACGGAACAATGAATGGAGAAGAAATCTCCATCTGATAAAAAATAAAGAGGAAAGAGGAACATGGTGAGCTGTCTTGAAGGAGGACATTTCTGGCTGGTGAAAGTTTTGAACATGTATTTCCACTTAATACCACCACATCTTGGTAGCATCTGTCCTGAGTCTCTGGTCCTCTACCTCTGAGCCATCTTTGCTGCTCATAATAAATGTCTCTCGCCTCAACTTTCCTTTAAATCCCTTCTCAAACTTTAAATTTTCAGAATGTTAGTAGCTGAGTACAGACAGTCCTCGAATTTTGACCTCAATTAGGACCTCAGTTTCCGATGCTAAGCAAGGTTGAGTTGCATGCAGTTTTGGGGTCTTTTTTTCTCACGGTTGCTAACCAAATCACTGCAGTTAAGTGGATCGTGTGGCTTGATGGAGGGGAAATTAAGTGAATCTGGCTTCCCCCACACTGAGTTTGCTTGTTGGAGGCTGGCTGGGAAGGTTGCGAGTGGCAATCCCATGACCCTGGCGCACACCGGTTGCCAAGTGCCCGAATTCTGTGGGGATGCTGCAACAGTGGCAAGTGTGAAGACTGGCCATAAGTCACTTTTTTCAGTGCAGTTGTAACTTGGAACGGTCGCTAAACAAATGGCTATAAGTCGAGGACTGCCTGTCTTTGTAACCATGCCAGCTGTATGCCACTGAAACAATCCCATTTCCTCTTCCCCTCTAATGCCTCTTGTTCTATTCACTCACTAGTATCTGTACTAGGGATTAAATTAGACTTTAATCCTCATCTGTTAGTTTTTTTGGAAAGCAGCAGAATCTAGATTGTTCCTAACTGCACGTACGATTGCGTCGACACACCCACATCGGCACACACGCAATTCAAGTAGCTTTTCCCCACCTATGATCTCGGATATTTAGATTTAGATAGGGGGGTGTTTCTACTGTAGATTGTAGGATTCCCTGCAACCAAGCCGCTTTGGAGTTAAGACCACCTCTTAAAAGGGTTGCACTAGAAGCCCTCCAAGGCCCCTTCCAGTTCTGATTATATGATTTTTTTTTCTGGCCCAGCTGAGACGGGGGATTATGGGAGTTGCCCTCCATAGCTCTGAAAGGGCATCTAGTCAGGAAGGCTCTGTTCGCACAACACTCTTAACCCAGTGATCGTGGGAACCTTGCCTTCTGGGTGAATTTTACTCCGGCCGTGTTTTATGTGGAACCCGGTAACTGCATTGGGGCCTTTATGAAAAACGAAGCCCTCCCTGCACTGCCAAAGCGAAAGAAAAAGAGGAATTAAATCCGGGAGGAGGATTTCAACGCCTGGGAACACCCGTTCTTGACTCATCCATGCATTTCATCTCCAAAATTACACCTTCTGTTTATTTCAGCCCCTCCCTTGATTTGATTTGCAGAGGAATCAGCCCCAGAACAAAGGCGGACTTCAGGGAAGAGGGCCACAGCCAGGAGGTCGCTCTAGGACTCGCTTTCTGTAGCCTTCTCCCTCCTCTCCGGGGCGCTCCCATTCATTTCGCGGGGGATATAGAGACGAAACGCCAGAAGGGCCGCGAGGGATGTGGGATAGAGGCGGAGTTGGGAAAGGGAATTTTTCGCCTGCTTCCGCATTTCTGGGCCCGGCTACCGACGGAGCGAGGGCTCGGGGGAAGGTAAGGGGGTGTTCGGCCCGGCTTTCTCGCCTTTCCCAGGGTGGGCAAAGTTTTTTTTTGTCGTTAATGCACGAGCAGCTGGCAGGAGCGACGCTGCCCGGGGTGCAAAAGCGAAGGGGTGTTGTGCATATGCGGGTGGGTGTGTACGTGTGTCAGTGCCAGAGTCAGATATTGCGGGGTGGGCGAGCAACAATGCAAAAGGGGAAGGTTGCAGAAGCCTCTTTCTGTTGCTTTGGGCATCGTCTGAGAATGCTTCACCTTTCCTCCTTTGAAGGACTCTTATTATTTTATTTAAATTAGTCAGGGTTTTCCTCAAAATAGAATGGGGCAGGTCTCCGGCTTAAAGGATCAAGTTTGCAGAAGACCCCTCAACTTGCTTTTTGCATCCCCTGAGAGTTTTTGACCTCCTCATCTTTGCCAAAAGGAGAAACTGTTTTTTAATAAATTATTTTAAAGAGTAATGGTTTTCTTCAAAATATAATAGAAAGATCTCTCTCAGGATAAATTATGCAGATGTTTGCATGCTCTGGGAAGGCTTGAGCTTTCCATCTTTGCCAAAGAGAGGAACTCTGTTATTATTACTGTTGTATTATTTATTTAAATTAGTAAGGGTTTTCATCAAAATGAAATGGGGTCGGTCTCTGGCTCAAAGGACCGAGCATGCAGAAGACCATCTGATTTTTGCAGCTTAAGTGCTTTTGACCTCCCTCATCTTTGCCGAACTGAGGAACTCTATTTTTTATTTATTTTAATGAGTAAGGGGTTTCATCAAAATAGAATAGGAAGGTCTCTGTCTCAAAGGACGATGTTTGCGGAATACTCTATTCTCTTCCTTCTAAACATGTTTTACTATTTGGGTGAAACTGAATGATAAGACCAGCTAAAACGGGTTTGTTAAGGATGTACCAGTCACTTGTGAGTGATTTGGCTTTGATTTGTAATGTAATTTGATTTTGGGGTTCCATAAAGCAAAGTGGATTTGAATAAAAAATCCAAAGTGTTGAATTAATACTGATTGCATTGGCAGTGCAGTTTTCCACGAGTTTTAAGTTTGGTTTAAATCAGTTTGGAGACCCTGCATTTGCTTGCGGTGATTGGAATCGATTTGTCAGTTGGATTAGAAAATCTGATTTGGTGAATTAATTTGATTGTTTCAAGAGGAATCACTGAGTCCAGTTATCTGCTTATCCCTACTATTAGTCTGTGTTTAGGTGATTGCAGCCTTCATGTAACATCTGCCCACGTTGGCTTCGTTTTTATGCTAATTTAAGCCAACATTATGAAGAATTCCTCCTTAATGTCAACTAGTTGCTTGGCTGCCCCTAATCCTGAAACTGTCGAAATCTTAAGGCACCTTTCTGAGTTTCCAAACAAACTACAAACTAGAAGCTTAAGTCAAGCCATGGTTTGGATTCTGGCTTCTTAAGAAGGAACCAGTTTAAAGTCCCTGAGTACTCTTATATCCATAATTTGCTAAACTAATCCATCTGATGTGAAAAGCCAAAGGGAAGTACTAAATGGGGCTCAATCCAAATTCTGGGTTACTTCTACCTTGCACTTGTAACACAGTTACTGCTTATTGATTCCCAAATTGCTTTTGAAGGATGGCTTTCCAGCTAGCTGCTCTGAATTTCTCAGTCACGTTCCTCTCCTCTCAACTTTGCTCACCACTTCTCAATCTTTGCTTGCCTTTGCAATTCCCAAAGCATTTTAGGAATGCCACATCCATTCAGAACTTCCTGCTTCAATCCCCACCCACAACATTGGCTCTTAAGCTTTGGGATATGCAGCCTTTAAAGGTTTTCCAGCTCCTTGCCAAAGAAGTGGTTATTTGATTTTTACAGAGGTCCTTGTCATTGTCTGAGAAATAATTTTAAATCAGGAGAGACTAAAACTTTCTCGTGTTTTGCATTAGAAGGTATCTCCCTTCCAGTGCCTGTAAGAATGTCTGGTTTGGCCATTAAGATGAATAAAGTTGTTGAATTCAGACAACCAGGTTTTGAAAACATCAGTCACAATCAGGATGGTTGATTATCTGTGTTGTTGTTTTTAAATCCCTTCATAATTGCAGATGCTCCTGCAATAATGGTCACCATTTTCCTAAGTCTATTAACTAAACTTAGAAGACACATTAAAGTAATATTAAGTCGATTGACCATATCAAACACATAAAACCAATGCAAAAATGCAGATGACTGTAAAGGAAGCAAAACTTCACAATAAATTGTCACTCCTACAGTTGACCCCAATTTGATCGAGGGGAAGGCACATTAATGAAATGGAAAGTTAGATCAAATGTCTATCTCCCCATGTGGAGAGCATCTTTTACAGCAGAGACAAGCACCAGATGTTGCTCACTTATAAATCTTAATAGCAGTTGCAGCTGATGAGGTAAGAGTTCCTAGGAATTGCAGTTCAGTAGCATCTGGAAGGCTCCTGGCTCTCTGCCCTGTGCAAGAACATTCATGGGAAAAGTTTTAATTGAGCACAACAATATTCTTGCGCAATCCATTGTGCAAAGAGAAGTATGAGTCCTGTTATAGAACCTATAATATTGTAAATTCTCGGGGAAATATTAGCAGAAAGGTGTTAGCAGCATGTTCAGCCAAATACGATGTTTTTAACTGCTGTTAGATATGGAAATTTGGAAATCATGACTCTATGGCTTTGAGGCAGGCAGCCATGTACATTCATTGAAATCATAATTTCAGTTATGATGAATTATGATCCAGTAGCTGTAGTTTTTCTGCTTTGGCATCATAGTTGGCTCAGATGGTTTCCAAAATTTTCTTTTGACTGCCGACTTAACTTGCCGTATCATTTCAGTTTCCTTATTCGTTGAGGTACAACGAAGGACCATAATGTGTTATGGAAAAGATGGGTCTGGAAAAAAACAGAAGAATGAGGCAGAAATAAATCATGGTTTCTTATGACATGGATGCCTGCTTCTTCCTAGGTCCACAAGCCATTATGTGCCGTGGACTTGAAAACTTTATATAATATTTCATTTTGTTGCGGTCAGAGAGGGAAATCCTCAGATGCCAGCTGGTATATTTACTTTTTATATCCTGGAATTACAAAGGAAATGAGTTGGCTTCCTTCCTGCAAGAGGCCCCCATCTCACACTGGGATTCTGGCATGACGGCATCTTCCATGGTGCTCGTGTTGGGCTGAGTAGGACAGGCTGCCCTTGATCTCTGACACTTCTGGAATCAAAAACAAAAGATTGTTCTCAGAAGTCTCTTGGTTTAGCACATGTAGTTCAAGACTCATCTCTGAGGGAGCAGTGACTGGTCAAGTTGCATTATGGCAAAATACGTCTAACATATATCCATATTTATCAATAGATCATGGTTCTAATTCTACAGTTTATAATATTCCCTTTATACTGGTTGCATACTCTGGATGCACACTTTACTATTGAATACCTAACTTTGTTTGTTATGTTATTATTTTATCTACTGTTGTCTTGCAAGTATGCTGAAAGCTGCTGTACCAGAGTCAAATTCCTTGCGTGTCTAACCATGCTCGGCCAATAAAGTGTCTGAATCTGAAATATGCCCTTTGATTTCCTTAAATTTCCTAACTCAAAAAGAGTTAGTCTCCAGAAATTGCAGGGCCTTTGCTTTTGATTGGTCCTGGAAATAAAATAATCTGCTCTATTTGATTCCCTTGGTTAGCTGGGATAGTAATTAGATCCCTGGAAAGCCTTTGACTTTGCTAGTCCGAAATCAGCTGGGAAGGTGATGCAAATGGCACTCACAGGACCCCAGGACGCTGTCGCCATCATAAACACCTTGGTATTCAAGGTGCTTGGTAGCCAAGCACCTGAATTTTGACCTTGTGACCATGGGGATGCTGCGACAGTCATAAGTGCGAGGATCAGTTGTCAGTCACTTTTTTCAGTGCAATTGTAACTTTAGCAGTCATTAAACAAATGATTGTACGTTGTGGACTCCCTGTACTGGTAGTAAATTATAGGTAGTTCCCAGTTGGAGAATGAGTTCCATGCCCTGGGGTCTGGCCTTAAGTTTAATTTGTATGTAAGCCAGAACAGTATTATTGATTAATACTCTATAAATAGTATTGTGCAATGAATGCAAACTGTTATATATTTAACTTTAATCATTGTTAAGATATTGCTACAATAGGCTCTGAATTTTGCTCATGAATTCTGATGAGTTTTGTTAATGAATTTTGCTACACTAGGCTCTGTTCTTAATTTTGGTTGTCCTTAAACCAAGCGTTCTTAACCCCGGGACTTGCTGTATGCACATTATTTCTGCATTCATTAAATGTTTGCAGCAGTCTGTGAACATGGGTGGGAGTTGGTTCTGAGCCATCACTGGATTTTAGCATTGAGAAATGAGAATTTCGCGACTGTGGTGTTTGTTTGTTCCAGTAGGTGCTAATTGAAGTTGAAATGATGTACAAGGGGTGTTTGAAACTTTGAGGTTGCATTTATCTGTTGCATTAATCTATCATGTGGCTGCTTCACCTTCATATGTGGAATGAAACCAGCAGCTGTGACTGAAAGATGTGGTATATGATTGAGCAAGATGTGCAGATCCAATCAACTGTGACTTTTGAAAAAAACCTGAGTAAATCAACCATGAGTTAATCTGTGTGAACCAGTGACTTCCGTATCATTTATTCCGCATGTTTTGTTCATGTATTCCTTTATTTGACAAACTCTACAAATCAGGAGTTTGCATGCTATTTGTTAGAATTGGCATATGCTGCAGCAATAAGGATTGAGGATTTTTTTTCTTAATTAAGGCAGCTAATTTGGCTTTAAAAATTACACCCTTGACCACAGGTGGTGAGGATATTCATCCAGATAAGCCAATGAATATGGAGGCATGATGGATTTCTTCCCATTTTTAATAGATATCGATGAGGTAGCCAGAGAAAGTTAAAAAGAGCTGTAATAGTCTTTTTTGGACCAAAAGATTTCCTTTATTAAATTATAAATACTGACAGCATGGATCGTATTATCTGCAGGATGACAGTCCTACATCTAACAGCTATGTGTGTCAGAAGGCTACAGGGTCAGGGCTTAAATAAAGCTGATTTAATTATCCAGCTGACCTTCAGGAAAAAAATATCTGGGAATTCATCCAAAGACTACTGAAAGCTCTGTTTGTTCAGCTGAGGTGCTTTGCTTTCTGTGTGCATGTGTGTGTGTGTGTGATGGGAGGTGGTCAGCGAATAAGCAACAACTGAAAATGGGTTGAGACCAAAGTAGTTGTCTTAATCAAAAGATGTAGGATGGGTTTGAAAAATAATCCCCATTTAATTGCTTGCTTTAGAGGCAACTGTATCAAAGCATTTGTTGCAAAACAAAGCAAAGGGCTTGCTTCAAAACAGAAGCACTTGGCACGTACTTGATACAAAACAGAAGTATTTGACACAAAACAAGTGATTTGTGTCAAATCACAAAACAAGTGATTTGTGTCAAAGTAGACTTCCACTGTTGATCTGCTTATCCTGAAAGGTGAGGATTAAGCTGTGCTCATTTAAAGGATATTCCTTTGCACTGTGGTATTTTTCAACACAGGTGTGTTTGTGGTTGCAAGAATAATACCCAAGTAAGTAGAAAGTGTGGTGGCTTGGGGAACATTGCAATGAGGGTGCTTGGACGACAGTGTAGGAAGCTTGAGCATTACTGGACCCATCAAAACTCAATATCGATCGGGACACAAAACCTTTTTGCCACAATACTTTTGCTCGGAATTGGCTGGTTGAAAGATGAGGGGGTGATATACATCTTTTTAAATGAATAAAATTCAATGGAAAAGCACCCATTTGGTCAAACCTGAGACCTTTCTCTTTGCATCCTGCATAACATCATCTAATTATTATCATCAATTCTTGCACCCTTTCCTTAAGTTTTAAGTATCATGGAACATGACCGATGCGTTTCCGAGTGAAATTGTACTGTACTTCAGTCTAAACGTTTTCTTGGCATAAGCACTTAATTGCAGAGAACGTCAGTGGATGTTTCAGCATTGCTAAAAAGGATAAAAAGTGCATGGTTAAAGTTGTGAACGCTGATGGTGTGTGGCTGGCAATAGGGGAAAGTTTAAAAAGCTGCAAAACCTGCTTATGCCATTTATCCATTTTTCGCCAGTGCTGACCTGTTGGGACTTTTTTTCCTCCACAGCTTTGGGTTGCATCCTGCCTCTTCGGAACAGGAAAGCATTTGCATTGAGCATTGCAGGTGTCTTTCTATAGGTCACTTCCTCCCTTTCAGGCTGAGGTGGGTTTGTCAAAATCCCACAGCGCTGAAATGTCTTGTGCCTTTCCTCTTCAGTGGCTGTGGATATTCTAAATAAAGAAACAATTTCATGTAAAAAAGATGTACAGGCACATCCATAAGCACGTCCCGCAGAAACAATCACACACTCATATCCAAAATTAAAAGTCACTGCTTGCTTGGCCATTCTGATGATGGCTACTTAGGTTGTTCCCTTGGTTTGAAAGGGGTTTTCACTCATGCAGTTACACTTCTGCAACCTATAGATGTGATTTAAAATATTACAGATAGTCCTCACCTAATGACTGGTTGCTTAGTGACTGTTCACATTTGTGGTGGACTTTCTCAGGGCTACTTACAAGATGGATTTGATGGTTAGGCCCCCTCTGCAGTTACCTGATTGCATTGTGGGCACTCAGCAACTGGCCTGCATTTATAGATATTTGCAGTGTCTCGTGGTTCCGTGACAGCAATTTATGATTTTTTTTGTTGGAAACTGGCATTTACTTCCAACAAAAAACAGCCATTGCAGACCGTGGATTCGCTTAATGGCCATAACGTTCATTTTCTCCTATTTTTAATTGGTTTTGATAAAGGCTTTGCAATGAAACCTTAACCTTACCATCAAAAATAAAGTCCAGTTGACAAGATTTACAGGCCTCTAGATTTTTGGCATTAGTTTAATTAACCACTTCATTTGATTAATGACTGCTGCAAAAATGGTTGTAAAATCAGGCACAGTGCCCCCTTTAACAGCTAGTATGACTTATGGCCATAATTCCAGGCTCAGTGATGGCCATAAATTGAGGACTGCCTGTACTGTGCTACTGACCTGGAGGTTGTTATCAATTTGGCTGGCAGGCAGTCAAGCAGAAATTGAGTGTATGGGATGGTGTTTGTTTCTCCCTTATGAGCAAGCAGGGTGGGCTTGATCCACACATCATGCTAAAACACAAGTGATTTCGAAGCTGAAATGGTCAAGTCTGGCCATTAAGCTAAGCTACAAGTAAGCTTTCCTAATCTTTCCACTGGAGGGAGGGAGGAAGGAGAGAGAGGATGGATGGAAGGAAGGAGAGAGAGAGAGGAAGGCAGGCAGGCATAATATTATGCATGTGAGTCCCATCAGAAAGTCTTGTTAATTGCACTGTGTGTTATAGTCTGATCAGGAAAGTAGGTTAACTATTTTGAAACACAGATGTCAGTGTCTGTGCACATATCTCATTAATCCAGGTTATATCTTGTAGCAAAACTGCAAAAAAATCTTGGAAACCAAAATTAGAAAGGCAACTGGACTTTAATTTGTAGAAGTTACAGAGAAACATTTCAACTCCCATCCAGGAGTCTTCATCAGTCTCATATAAAAAGAAAAAAGATGATATGGAATATATAAACACATTTCTCAAAAGGGGGCAGGAAACTGTGAAAGCAAATAGACTGGTTCTCATGTAACCAGCACAAAAAAACAGAAGATCAGTAGTGAAGATCGTCAGTGAAGCTTGTTATCCTTGCTTTGCTTCTTTCAAAGTTTTTACTAATCATTTTTAATTGATAGGAAACCAAAATGACTTGATTTCTCTTTGCTCTTGCCATGAAGGAGATGTGGTTGTCTCTTCTGTGGCTCATAGAACAGAAGTGTGTGATTCTATTTGTGAGTGTATTAAACTGAACTGCTGTCTGCCAAAAGTGATTAAGCAGTTCACATTCTGTGTGTAAGTCATCTCTCTGGTACACCAGTGAGTGTTCAATTTGTAATTTGCTCTGCTATTGTTCAGTGAACATGAGTCATTCACTGGAACACACCTTCCTAGGTGGGCTAGGATGAAAGATTTAAATATTTGTCATTTAATTCCTTGTATTCCTTGTGATTCACTCTTGAATACGTAGCTTTTTTAATACCTCGCTTTTTTTAGAATTTAGTAAAATACGAGTTTTCATTCCTATGATCATTGCAGGATATGTATGGATATGTTTATATCTCTGGATTCCAGCCTCATAAGCTGGAGAGGAGAATTAATAGGTTTCAGATTTAATGCCTAAATGGTCTGTATTTTTTCTTTTCTTTTCAGGCTTTAGAAATCTGGTGCGCAGGAACATGTCTCAGTCTGGTGAAAAAGTAAAGGTGAGTAAACATTTGGGACACAGCACATCAAAATAGTTGTTAGCTTTCAGTGTTTTATTTTATGTTTTAGGGTTTAAGTCTCTGTTTTGCAATAGAAAAAATAACATCTGGAATGAGTTTTAGAGCGTTATTGTTGTTTAAATAAATGTATCCCAGTTTAATAACTTGAAATAATCCCCCTTTATTCATTCTACTCCGCTGTCTTACTTTCCATTCAACAGACTGAAGACAAAGAATAGAAAATCCTCTGTAAATCGCTGAATTCTCCTGTATCCATTACAGAAAATAATGGTGAACAACTGCAGGTCAAGACCAGATAGGAATTTTTAGTTTAAAGTAGGCTGAATATCCTGGCTTTTCCTCCTTCAACACCCCAATAATTTTTCAGTACAAGTTTTCAAGCCAAGTATAGTTAATAGAAGTTTTTTTCCCCTTCACTATTATCCTCAGATAGATGATTGAAGCATTGGAATGCAGTGGATGTGGCTGATGTGCAGCCAGTCTAATTTGATATTTAAGCTAGTGTTGGGTTGAGTGGAAAGCTTAGATCTCCCTGCAGGGGGAAATTAAATGCTTTTCCAAACATTCTTTTGCTGCTTCAGATTCTCAGAAAATGGCAAGGGACAAAGCAAAACTAACCCATATTTCCATGGAGAGCATGTAGAATTCCTGTAAAGTGATCTTCTCTTCATCCATGTTCATCCTCCGCTCCCTCTTGGGTATAACCCAGAAAAAGAAAGCAGGAACCACAATACTTCCGTTGCAACTCAGTGTAAAGCCAGGACAACCTTGGCCGCTTTAAGATGCGTGGACTTCAACTCCCAGAATTTCCCAGCCAGCGTGGGGAATTCTGGGAG
>JANHZU010002392.1:56506-74467 GCA_032468055.1 Acrochordus granulatus | reverse complement strand
CTTCCCTTCCCTTCCCTTCCCTTCCCTTCCCTTCCCTTCCCTGGTTGATTTGGGCTTGTTGTGTTGGGAAAACCTAGCTATTAGCTTCTACATCAGAGGTGATGGCTTATGCATGAGCCTACTTGTTGTGACTTTTCCAACAAGCCATATTTAAGACTAAAAATGCTTTTGCATAGTCGTGAAAAGACAGACAATATATCCACCAGCAACGCAGAAGGAAAATCATGATGCGAATTCTTGCTTCCTGATATTAAGACGCACGTGACAATGGATAATTTTAAATCTGACTATCCTGGGGTCTTTCCATTAGTTTTTGGGGGGGCTCTGGAAAGTTGTGTTCTTCTGCAGTTACTGTTCATTCTCAGTATGTCTCTGTGTGTTAAAGTCTAGAAAGTGAGACTTATCTCTTGGCTAGAGAGCCAGATCTATGTGCTGTATGTGACCCAGAGGATCCCTCGGTAGGTCGGGGGGTAGAAAGATAGACACAGACAGACAGACAGTTACCATGATGGTAGCTGTATCTATCAGTGCTTTTCAGCAGCTTACTTTATTTTCTTTTTCTTGCCATTTAAAAGGTGGAAGGAAGGAAGCTATTTTGAGTTGTCATTCTTGACAGGTTCCTAACCCAAAGACATTTTTGAACAATGCTTTCAAGTAATTGGCACCAAGCCCCTCAACCAGGGCTGATCTATGTGTGGCTACCATTTTAAAAATCCCACGATGCTGTTGACGCACCACTGGTCTAGGAACACTGTGGGAAATTTAACATGGCAGCTCAGAGCCAACAGGTTGAGTGTGTCTGTCCCTATTCTGGGGGACCATACCACAGAACTGTGACTCCAGTAGCTGTTGAAAAGTATTGGATGTTGAGGGTGGGCCTCCTGAAGGCTAAATATCTTCAAAAGAGCTGAGCTGCTCAGAATTCAGTGACAAATTGTACCAATGTGTGTATGATGGAGGAATATGAGTCCTCCATGGAAATCTGAGATGTTATACAAGAAGGTAGACACTCAGTGGGAAAACACTTGTCACGACTAGTTTCCCACCAGCTTCTCAAGTGCACCGACCCTGATTTCCTAACTTTGAAGAGAATTAATGGCAATCTCCTTCTTTTGTTACCCATTCTTTGAAAGGGTTACTCTTAAGAAGCTTGACTTTGCCCTTCATGGTCCAACTGTCTGGAGACCTCCCAGCACAGTGGAAAATTGCCCTTTAATGGACCACTTGAGTGAGTAAAATGCACAAGATGAGCAAGCCTCTGTGGAAAAGGCAGAATAAGCTTGAAATGGGAATTAAGATTAAGATTCACTGAGATATGCTCTTGCTTGTAATGTGCTGTTTTCTTCATGTGAGGGCTGATGGGTTTTGATGTTGTTTTTGATGCTCATCGAGTCCCACCACGTCAAGTGAAGATCTATCAGGACTGAGGAATGTTTTTCAAAACTGGCCAGTTGAATAGGCTTTGGGAATCCTCTCATATGGCAAAGAAACTCTTCCGTGGAAGTTTTCATCAGACACTGTAGTATATATGGTACCCCATTAATTTTGGTTCTTTTCTGGGTAACAAGCATCTGTCCTGCAAAAATAGTAGGGTGCAGCCAACTATTATTTAACTCTTCTAGGGATGCTTCTACTTTCTGGGGATCCAGAGACAATTTCTAAAAGAAAGATGTCTCTCAAGGCCAGCATCCCATTTAACTTCTTTTGAATTGAAGGAATCTTTGAAAGAAGGTCAAGTCGAGCCAAGTGGGATCGAAGAGAAGGGACCACAGGCACCATTAAGGTCTGAAGGCATTCCTGGTGCCTCCCCTGTCTTAAAATCTGACTCAGGAGACATCGTGCTGGAGGCCAACCTTCTCCTGAAAGAAAAATATCCCCTCCAAGATCCTCTTGATCAAAGAAGACAGCCTTGCAAGCCTTTCCTAACAGCCCTGCAGCATCAGCTGACAGTTAACTGAAACCTTTCTACCTTCACCCACTCTTCTTGCCCTAGCCAAAATATCTTTACCTTCTGTGGAATCACAAGCTGGCTCAAGGTCGTAAGGAAAGGTCAAAGAGCACTCCATCATTTCAAGCGCCAAAGGTTATCTTGACTTCAGTTCAAAACAAAAACAAGAAGCTGATCGTTTCCCCCCTCTTTGGATCTTTGGAGCCCTGAGGAATGTTAAGGGGGACAAATCTTAAAAACCAGGGTGATTTTTGGGGGGGGAGCAAAGGGGCATTGGAAATATGGGGTGTATCCTCAGAGCACACGTCTTGGGAGGGGGACAGCTGGCCGAAGCCGAGCCACCTTCGGATGTTCAAGAGAGAGAGAGAGAGAGAGGAAATGGAAACGGAAAGGGGGACGTGTAGGAGCTGCGGAGGAATAATTGCCAAAGCTGTTTGAAGAAAGGGTGATTTGGCTCTGAGGTTTCTGCTGAGGCACCCAGATTTGGTGCTGAATGCAATTAGAAAAGAAAGCAAAGCTGCCAAACGTGCAAATCAGAGCGAGGAGGTTTTTTTCCTCTTTCTTTGGAAGAGAGAGAGATGAGTCACCTAAGGTGCCTCTCCCTAACCTGGGACTGCCAGCGGTCTATCCACGAGGATTGATGAGCTGTTTGTTTTATTGTTTGTTATCTGCCGGGTGTTGACTTTGAAATTCATTTATCTGCAGGAGTCTTCAGTGGAGGAAATGCCCTTGTCTGGCCTCGTGTTAGGAAAAAAGAGGCAAACATTTCAGGCGAACACATCTGGCTCGTGTACGCAAGCGACGGTGGGCTTCCGCCCGTATTGTCCCACCGATGGGACCTTAAGGCCCCTAGCAAGTGGCGGAACAAGCGAGGCGGCCATGCTCAGTTTCCAGCGAGGAAAGAGGAACCCTTGTAGCATCCCAACAGGACTCGCGGCAAAACTCAACAATGGGTCTCCCCCGACCCTTTCCAAATAATCCTAATTCATCTCCTACTGTCCAGGTCGCTGTTCTTCTTGGCCACTTTAAGATATGTAGACAGACACCTAGAATTCCCCAGCCAGCATTCTGGGAGTTGAACTCCACACATCTTAGAGCTGCAACTTTGAAAGACACTGATCTAGAAGGTCTGTTGGACCTTTTAACGGGTGGGGAGTGGACTCCTTTGAAGGATTTCCCGCCCCCCAAATCATGGCAGTGGTAGTTCCACCCATAGCCTCTTGCCCTGTGGATGATGTATGTTGGATTTATTTGATTTTTGTCCTACCTTTATTGCTTTATAAGTAACTCAAGGCAGTGAACAGGAAAATTCTCCCTCTTATTATTCCCACAATAACAGCCCTCTGAGGTGAGGTGAGCTGAGAGAGAGTGATTGGCCCAAAACCACTCAACCAGCTTTCATGCCTAAGGCAGGACTAAAACTCACCATCTCCTGGTGATTGGCCCTAAATCACCCAACCGCCTTTCATGCCTATGGAAGGACTAGAGCTCACCATCTCCTGGTGATTGGGCCAAAGTCACCCAGTGGGGTTTCATGCCTAAGGCAGGACTAGAACCATCTCCTGGTGATTGCCCCTAAGTCACCCAACTGCCTTTCATGCCTAAGGTGAGACTAGAACTCGCCATCTCCTGGTGATTGGCCCAGCTAGTTTTCATGGTTAAATCAGGACTAGAATTCATAGCCTCCTGGTTTCTAGGCCAGCACCTGAAGACTACATTGAACTGGCTATCTCTGATGATGATGGTTTGTCAGACCATTGGATTAAAATTGAGAAGTGATGCCTCCTTGCTCTATTGTTGAAGCTGTTCCCATTAGCCCTGACCTAATACCTCCCAGGATTACAATGCTCATGATCCTTGACTACAGTGTCCCTGTAGTCTTCAGGGCCAGTCCTTCTCTGGACTGGTTCACTGCTCTGTGCAAATATATCCTTGTTTCCAAGCTACAGAGCTTTACTAAACTGAATTTATGGAGGTGCAGGGGATATGTAGGAAGCGAAAAAGCCTCTGAGGTGAGGAGAACGTGAAAGGAAGAAAAGGCTCAGGGGGAGAAAAGGGAGCCCACCCTGCTAATTGAAAGAAGATCTTGATGTCACTCATGACGTTCACTCATCTGTCATTCTGGCACCAACACGGATCCGGCTTTAATAGGGATCTAAACAAATTCCTTCTCTGGAGGGGCCTGCAGATGAAGGCTGGGAGGGGATGTTGTCTTTTGGGGACTGGTGAGGACAGAGGGATAAACAACTGGAGTGACCCCCTGGGCTGAACACAGCTGGGGTCTCCCCTCACAAGGGGGCTGGGTATATTTTGTTTCTCTGTGAAACTGAGAACTAAGATTGTTTCCCCAGCAGCTTGCCTCTGTCTCTTTAGGATGACAGCTCCCTCCATCAGAGGACCTGGACATCTGAAAAGCCTAGCTTTGCCTTGTTCGACCTCCATCTATCCTTAACTTTCTGTTTTCTAATGGGAAAAGAGAAAAAAAAGGGAGGGGGCCGACTGCACAAGAGCAGCAGAGCTTGGAGAAGAAGACCTTCTGTGCCACAGGGCATGACCAAGGAGCAGGGAGGTTAGACTTGCTTAGACTGCTGTGATCCTGTGGTGGATCTAGAAATGTGGTGTGTGGGATCGCAGCGATCTAAGCTGCCC
The DNA here is from genome assembly GCA_032468055.1 of Acrochordus granulatus. Classification (NCBI taxonomy): domain Eukaryota; kingdom Metazoa; phylum Chordata; class Lepidosauria; order Squamata; family Acrochordidae; genus Acrochordus; species Acrochordus granulatus. The sequence continues at coordinate 69,870 of JANHZU010002392.1, read as the reverse complement.
ATATCCCGTAAAAGAAACTATCCCACAATCTGAAATGGCAACTCTTAACTCATAACTCAAAAATTAGGGTGGAGATTCGGCAATACCAGATACGCAATTTAGATTTCTTGAAGGGGTTTGAGTAATCTGCTCTATGAGGTGATGACGTCTCCTGTCTGAGAAAGACATCTGCCAACAAATAAACAAATGTGTATATCAGGAATTTCCTATCCCATGGGTAATTGGGGTAAAACATATCCCTTTCTAACCATTTATAATGTATTGATTAATTGCCCGTTGGGAATAATTGACATTTAGACAGAAGTAGGAGTGGTTTGAATTGAATCAGAAGAGAGAATATGAAATATTGGGATATTTGTAGACTTTTATCATTTGGGATCTTGACTGGCCCACCAGAAAGGGAACAATTGAAATGAAAGATATTCTTGACTCTTGATGTAGATGTTTTTAAAGGGAATTAAACCTGTGGATGGGGGGTCAAGTTATTTGTCTCTTGACTTCCGATTACAAAAATTGGATGAGATCTGATTTTATTTATTCATTCATCACGTTTCTAACCTTTGTGTTAGAACCTTTGTTTCTAATTCTTTGTGTGGGAAATATCTATTGACCAGAAAAATCCAGTGAATTCCATGTTTCTAGGATATTATGGAATGAAAGCTTCTTGACCGAATTGAAAAAAACAGAATATGAGACTAGATCAGTAGTTTAACTATGATGTTCAAAGATCCAGAAAGTTTAACTCTTGATGTTCATATTTCTAATATTAGGGTATTTTTAATGGAAAGGAAGGAGTCCTTCTGATTTTTGTGACAAAGGTCCTCATGGACTCCCACTGCTTGGAGGCAGTGACAGTTTCAGAATAATCAAGGAGATCTTGTTAATTGGACACCCAGCAAATTTAGCAGATGTCCAACCAAGGCAGCAGTGGGCAAGCTGAGGATGACTTCAGACTTCTTTCTTCTGGATTAGTTTTTTTTTCCTTCCTGGAAACTGGAAACCAAGAGAGGCAATTCTGTAAAAATGAAGCGATCAGGGTGAATTAGTGTTGTGAGACATTGATGCTGATTCTTTAATTTTGCATTGTGGTTCTTGTTGGGTGTGTTCTTCATTTGCTTCCTGCTGGCTATTTGTTTAGCAATTAATTATTGTCGGCTGAAGGTTAGAGGATAAATCCAATGTATGGCCAATGCAATAAATGGAATAAATAACTTAGGAATATATGTCTCACCCGATGAATGGAAAAACTGCCTTTGAAAGCAATTATTGCCATATCTTTAGACAGAGAATTATGTCAAATGCACAGTCTTTTCATGGACGGGGAAATGATGACTCGGTTAATACTGCTAAAGGAACTACAATACCCAGCAGTCACACCCTGGGTTCCTAGTCTCCTTGTAATTTAGCAGAATTAGAAGGGCTACAGCTTCTCTGTGCTTTATATCAAGGCTGACACAAAACTACAATTTACTGTCTAGAACCTTTCTAATGTCTGTTAGGGGAGTGTTTATCTCAGATCCATCTTGAATCAATGACTGTATTTGCTTTAGAGGCTCAACATTATCGGACAAACAGTTGTTGGCCAATGAATCTCATTTATTTTTAGTGGTATGTTACTGATAAATCTTCTCTGTCAACGTGGCCATTGTGTCAATAGCATTGGCTCATGCCCTACCGATGTGTTGACACTTGACACGTCAGTGGAATAAGAAGGAAAGTTTCTTGAGCATTTTGGGATGTTATGGCCCAGTGTATTTCCCATGGCTGCTAGTTGAACCATGTTTTTTCAATACACCTGGTATCCTGGTTTCATCTGGCATCCAGGTTTCACTGAGCCACAAATGCCCAGGATTCTAGATTAAAAGGCTGACTAGTTTACTCTGCAGTGTATTGGCCTGAACTCTGTGGCAACAATTCAGTTTGGATTGTGATTGTTCTGAAAGTTGCACTGATTGAAGGGAAGTACTTGTTGGGTTTCTATGGGAAAGATGACAATTTAATATACCTAAATTATGTGTTGTGTGCTACTAGTTGGGATGAGCTGCAAAGCACCTGGGATAATTCAAGAAGTACAGCATCAGAGGTGATATCTACAGCATCTTCTGTATCGGAGGCCACTGGAATAACAATGGAAGAAGGAAACTCTTCCTTGTGAGTTTCCTCTATTAGTTTCATGCATCCAGCAAAGAGGAAGTTCCCTCATCAAGCATATAGAATCTGTGTGTAACTGTCTCTTTTTATTGATTTAATTTCAATCCCAGCTTTCCATCAGGAATTCAAGACAACATTAATATATGCTCCCTACACAATCTTGTGAAGAAGGTTCGGCTACGACTAGCTGAAGCCACTCAGTAAACTTCTGTGGCTAAGGTGGGAACTTGATCTGGGTCTCCTTGTGCCTAATTTAACACCGTTGTCCCCAGATGTAGACCAGATCAAGAAACTTTGACAGGAAGATTAGAAGTATACTTTTTGGAAATAGGCTACAGCAATAATTTCCAAAGTTTTTCCTTCATTACTCCAAAAAGAAAGGTAAAGGTTTCCCCTGGCAGTCATGTCTGGCTCTAGGGGGCGGTGCTCATCTCCATTTCATCTGAAGACGTTTCCATGGTCATATGGCTGGTACAGCTATATGCCAAGGCTCACAGAATGCTGTTACCTTTCCACCATTACTCCAAACCACTTACCAAAAAGTCTTATTGAACTTTGAGGACCAGCTGTAATTCCCTTCCTTCAGCACTGTTATAACTTTGAACAGTTACTGAATGAATGGTCATAATCTGAGGATTGTTATAAAAACAATATCACCGAATGTATGGCAGAAGGGGGAGCTGAGCCAGGAGGAGGAACTATAAAATGTGGGATCAATGTAGAATCTCTTAGCATCCTCAAACATCAGAAACCCAACCCTTCCTTAGGAGTGTTGAGCCTTATCTTAGCTGTGCAGGTGTTCAACAGGCAGTTGGGCAAATTTTTGTAATCTTGTAGGACCAATAAATCTGTCAGCTTGATCTTCACTCCCTGGGCTTGGTCCTTTGTGCCTGACTGAATGATTTTACTGTCATTTTGACAAATTATCACTGCCAATTTCATTTTTGCCTTAATAGAAATACTTTGTGAGATTTTCAAATCTGTTTTAGTACATGAAGCAATCCTTCAGTCAGTTTAAACATCTTGAAGTTGGATAACTTGAATCTCATTGTTTGTGCCTCAAATGGGTTGATTTCTTCAATGATCCATTGGTTGGTTTTCTTGGCTGTCGGTGGTACTCTCAGAAGTCTTCTCCAACATCCAAGTTCAAAGGCATCAATGCTCTTCCTGTTCTGCATCTTCAAAATCCAACTTTCACTTCCATAGAGTGTCACAGGGAATATCTTCTTGTTTAAAAGTTTTGATAAAAATTATATACCAGACAAATATTGAAAGATAAATTTATGGCCTGGATTACTCCATGGATTGAAGATCTCATGTTATTTGTGGCTTATGAGCAAGTTGCTTGCAGTCACAGGTTGTGAAACATTCCACGACAAAGAAATGTAGTTATCCTTTCCTAAAACTGGGATATAAAATTTTATGTACCCATGTACATATGTCAGAAGCTCTTTAAAAGTGCAGTTAAAATACAGACCCTCGGCAATATGAAGGGCTCATAGTGCTTAAAATGATCATTAAAATTTATATTGAAATAACAAAACGGTTTGGCAGAACAAACGAAGACCTAAACCAGCTTCACAGCAATCCATGAAAAAGAAATGCTTTTAGCACCCATAAGTGTTGATAGCTCACACTTCAGGTGTAACTGGTGGAAATTGATTCCAGGAGCCTGATGGTGGTGGGCAGGATAAAACTCTCAACCATGAAGAGAAAATAAAATGGGAGTAAACATGAAACTCACACAATCGCTTGTCATGCTGCAGATGTGTTGTTATCTTGTTCTCTCTCATTAGCTGTCTGTCTGTCTGTGTAACTTGTCAGCCTCCCTCCCTCCCTTCCGTTTATTAATCCTCCTTTTCAGCCTTTTCTATATCTTCTTTCTATCCATATATCCTTTCTCTCTTGTCTCTAATTCTGCCTATCTATCTATCTATCTATCTATCTATCTATCTATCTATCTATCTATCTATCTATCTATCTATCTATCCCTAAGTATCATCTTTACCTAGATCCATCCATCCATCCATCCATCCATCCATCCATCCATCCATCCATCCATCCATATATTTGTGTCTAAATTTGTCTTTCATCTCATGTTCTCTCTCTGTCCATCCTTCCATCCATCCACCCATAATTTCTCATCTCCAGTTTTCACTCATCTTTCTCTTATCCATCCATTCATCCATTCTTTCTGTCCTATCTATCTATCTATCTATCTATCCATCCATCCATCCATCCATCCATCCATCCATCCATCCATCCATCCATCATTTATCTCTCCAGTTGTATCATCTTTATTTAGATCTACTTATCGACCCATTTCTTATCTGTCCGTCCGTCCATCCATCCACTCACCCACCCACCATTTCTCTCCCATCTATCCATCCATCCATCCACCCATCCTGCCATCTATCTTCTACCTAATCTAGCTATCCTACCTACCCTAGTGCATCTCTATCAAATATCACACCATCCCTATAAACAGACCAAATATAATAAACAAAGAGCAAGACATTTTCTGCCAACTTTGAGTTCTAACTAGCGAAAGAAAAGAGCTTGAGTTCAGAGTGAGATCCTAATTCTCCAGCTCCATATTTACTGATTTCACATTTTTAGCTGTGCCTGCTCTTTTGGTTCCTCCTAGTCTTTTTCCTTTCCCATCTCATCAGTGGCTCCCATTTTTTGAGACCTGCTGGATTTGAAACTTTACATTACAGTTTTTAAAAAATTGCTGACTTATGTGGGACTGCAAGCCAATTTAGAGACACCTCCCTGGAGTCCTTTCTTCCTGCTAATTTATAGCCATGTTTGTTGACCCATCGAGTTATGGTCTCTACAAGATTGCTGTTAGTCTTTCATAAGCTCTCTTTCTTACCCTGACAGGGGACCATAAAAATTGGGGCAAAAAGGGGGGGAAAGTGCAAAAACCCCAAGCCTGGGAAGGGTGTTTAAGTAACCATCAGCTGCTTTCCAGATGGGTGGCCTTCGAAACAGTTTCTGTCTCTTGGGTGCTATAAGCTAACCTTGATTTTTCAGTCTAAGAAAACAGATACAACCTCCTTTCTTTTCTCCACCCTTAGACCTCTATAAACACACTTGTAGGCACTGTGTCAAATTTATTAAAGGGGTATTTTAGAAAGCCGTGCGCGCAATCTCTTTTGCCTTTTCTCACTCAGTTCAGAGGCTGAGTTGCTAGCTCCAGAGAAAACACTTTAGTGTAATTTTATCCCATGGATTGATTTCCCATTAGGAATGGGGGTGGGTAGGTAGGCAGCAGTGTGTAAAGTGAGATATTACCCTCGGAGGCGTTAAACCATCGACGAGGGGCAGTGGGGATGCTTGTTCCTTCTTAGCCATGATTCGCACAACCCTTCTGCCCAAATGGAGCTGAAACTCAGGAGGAAGATGGGTGTTTTAAGTAAGAAGGAAGGTTCCTTAGAGAGGTAGTGTGAAGACATCTCTCCCACTGTGTAGAGAAAACACAAGTTGTAGAGCTATAATCAATGAACACAGATTCGGTGTCAATCAACAGAAGTGTTGTTAGTACTGATAGTTGGTTTTCAAATAGGAGGAACACAATTCTTTTAAGTGACAATCAAAGTTATGTTTTTGAGATGTGAGCGTAAAGCAAGGTGATCTATTCTTCACTGGCTAGCTTTAGAGACTCTTGTTAACTTAGTTATGGAATTAGTCTGTTTTCTGGGATTGCAGAATAGATTGAATTGGTTTTGAACAATACAACAATATCCTTAGATAACAATAGTCTGAGACAATCCTTAGACAGAATCACTCGTGCAGACATGCGGCCACATAAATGTGATACGCACATAAACCAGGTGGAGCTTCGACCGTTCCCTTGTGGCTACCATTTTGACTTGTTTTGACTCCGATTCCCTTGATTCACAGTTCAGTCTTTCTCTCATCACATGGGGGAAGCATTAAAGTGCATTTTCTTTTTGGCGTAGGTTTTGCAGATCGTTTTATCCATGGAATTGTGTTTAACCATATTGAAATATTGTGATTTTTTTTTATAGGGGGTTGGGTGTGTTTCCTTTTTGTTGTGGACTGCTCTGGTGACCTCCATCACACAAGGTTAGAAGCCCAATAAAGAAATAAATAGTAAATGCTACACCTTTGGTGGATCTCTCTTGCCTAAAGTCGGATGGTTGCATTTCCCAGATCTTGGAGGATTTCCAAATCAGGAGGATCTCTTTCCTGTTCTTCCTCTTCAGTTACTGACCAACAGTTGATCTGGTCTCAACTTTGTCGGTCAAGATCAGAATATTAATTGCTTCTTTCTTTTTTCCCGTTTCTGACTCGAGATAGAAACTCTGTCTTTCTATTTGACTCATGCTTACCATCAATGGGGCATTGTGGTACAAGCACAAAATAGTCTTAAATGATACTCATTTAGGCACATCCACAATCTTAGTTCACCCAGATTACACCCAGATGCAGATGTATTTAGAACAGATCCAGTGGCATGAATAAGATTTAGATGAATAATTTGTGTCTGTTGGATCTTGATAGGTCTACTTTCGCTCTGATTACATATGGATTCATCCTAGTTGGCCAGAGTTCCTTTCATTCCAAAGGAGATAAGTTGAACCTACTACATATGGAAGTCCTTTTACTCATTTTCTGGAATTTTATTTGTTTTCTGGAGCTGAGCCTCAAACTTCCAAGTGTCAAGTTGGCACTGTGGAAGAAATCCAGGAAAAAAAGTTCAGCTAGTCCTTGACTTAGAACCATTCATTTAGCAACTGTTCAAAACTATGAGGGTGTTGAAAAAAGTGACTTACAAACAATCTTCACATTTACAACGGTCACAGGATCCCTTCAGTCATATGGATCAAAAATTGGGCGCTCGGCAACCATCAGGTATTTAGGATGGTTGTAGCATCCTGGATCAATTATCATCGTTTGTGACCTTCCCAGTTGGCATTTACCAAGCAAAGTCAATGGGGGAAGCTGGATTTGTTTCACAACCACAGCAAAAAAGAATGTAAAATTGGGTGCAATTTACTTAACAACCACCTCGCTTAGCAATGGAAATTCCCAATTGTGGTCATATGTTGAGGACTACTACCTGCAATGCAGGATCTTGAGATGTTGATTGTTGGGAACCTGGGCTAATCGCTGAGAAAAGGAATTGTTTTTCCTGATCTCCTTCTGAACAGGTTTTGATACAACCTTCAGTCGATAGGCCTGACTGAAGCATGCTGAGTTGTTAATTTTGGGTTTTATTATTGTTGTGGAAAGTGCTCCATCTTTGAGTCATGAACCAATCAAACAATCCTTCTCCACCCCTGGAGAAGATACATGGACAGGTCTTGTGAGATGTGATTTATACACTCATCTGTTTTCCATTATGAGTCAGATTAATTGCAGCAAGTTTCTCTGTGGCAAAGGAGAGAACTGGGTGAAATGAAAGAAAGGAAAATTATACTTGGGGAGGTGTGATTTCAGACGCTTTCTCAATGTCAAGCATGCAGAAAAAGAGGCTGGGCCCAATTTTTAATGTGATATATTTATAGTCTGAGGAGCTGCAGCGCTAACAGCAGCAGATCAGCATCCAGATGTTAAAATTTTTGGAAATGGGTCTAGCCTGCTGCTGCTGGTTTTTCAAAAACTTCCCTAGGAATTGTCTATGTATATTCTCATTAATCCAGGTCATGATCAAAATTGCCAAAAAAATGCAAAACTTTCTTAAAAAGGCAACTGGACTTTTATTATGAGAGGCAATCAGAAAACATTTTGTCTCCTATCCAGGAGACTTTTTCAGTACCCTGTGGAAATGGAAGAGATGGCAAGAATATATACATTTCTCAAAAAAGGCAGGGTACAGGACACAAACCAGGAAAAAATTCTCATATAACAAGCTAAACAGAGTGACAACGCGAAGCAATCCAGATTTAGAGACTAGTTTTGCCCTAAAGGTCAGCAGATAACACATCAGAGGAGGCTGAAAGGTGTTTGTGCAAATGAGTTAAAGCTACTTTCTAAACAGGAGACAATTGTTTTATTTTCTATATTATTATATCGGAAACAATTCCTTAGGAATTGCCCTGACGGTTCAAACTGACATTCTTATAAATGTAAATCAACAGAGTTCCAATGCTTTTGAGGAAAATTCAAAGTATTTGCAGCTGGCATAGTGCCTGAATCTTTTTCTGCACATGGGGTCCAATTCTCAACCTGTCCAGCTGTATGGAAGCAGGTGAGGATCCTTCTGTAGGACTTTTTGGGGTTCAGCTGGGCTGCAGAATCAGAAAGAGACAAAAACATAGAAGATGCTGGAGTTGATCCTTTTTTTTCTATCATCCTACCTTCTCAATAAAAGGGCAAACTGAAAGCAACCCTTGAAGGAAATCTGAAATAAATTCTAAAGCTTCCTGAGAAGCCTCTTTTGCAGGGAAAGAAAACCTGGGGGATCCTGCCTTTTTGAGAAACATGTATATTTTTGCCATCTCTTCCATTTTCACCTGGGATTGAGAAAGTTTCCTGGATAGGAGATGAAATATTTTCTGATTACATCTAATAATAAAAGTCCAGTTGTGTTTTTAAGAAAGTTTTACATTTTTGGCAATTTTGCTACAAATTTTAATACCTGGATTAATGCGAATATACATAGACTTCAACCTGGGGGAAGCTTGACAAGTAGTCCTCAACTTAGGACCACACTGGGAGCAGAATTTCCATTGCTAAGAAAGGCAATGGTTTAACTAAGTAGTGCCAATGTTATTACCTTTTTTTGCCACAGTTATTAAGTGAATCACTGCAGTTGTTAAGTGAATTGTTAAGCAAAGCAGGCTTCCTTCATGACTTTGTTTGTCAAAAGCTGGCTGGGAAGGTCACAAATGGCGATCACACGACCCCGGGATGCTGCAACCTCCACAAATACAAGCACCCAAATTTTGATCAAATGACCATGGGGAGTTGCAATGGTCATTAGGGTGAGGACTGTTGAAAGTCACTCTTTTCAGGGCTGTTATAACTTTGGTCACAAAACAAATGGTTGTAAGCCGAGGATTACTTGTACAGACCGTTTTCATTTTTTACAACCCTAAGTAGACAACAGACCTGTTTTACAATTCCCGGAGTTAGCGTGCTGATTTACTAATTAGAATATTAGTACAAATGCAGTACAAAGACAGCGGGAATCTGGATGCCTTTTGCGGAGAAGGAACAATATTTATTTAGTCAAATCACTTTCATTCCAGCTGAGTCTGTTGGAACAAAGTTTGCACAAAACCTTGTATGTAGTCCTTCAAGTTTCTATGAGAAAAGAGGAATTTTCTATATCCTGAGAAGCTTGAACCAGATGAACGTGGTCAGAACGGTCCCATAGTCTTGGCTGTGGGCATGAAGGAAAGGAATCTCTGAAGAAAAGTGATGTTTTGCTACGATGTGGCCCATGATTAATGAAGGAAAAGCACTTTGAGATAAGCTATCAGAAAACCAGATTGGGTAGTGCCGGCTTCATGCAAACTCTGCAGGAGAATGTAAACAAATATAGTCTCCATAGGGTTTCTTTTTTACCTCCATGACAAAAAACAGAGATTCGGTCCATTTCCAAATTGGCCAGCTGTCTCATCCCATTAAAGTCCACGGTCATACTTTCGTCCGGGGACATTGGGCAGAGCTCAATACCCTTTTGCAAAATGGAATTTAAGGGCCCTTCTGACTTGTTAGCGTCGTGTGAACAGGATGACACCAGGAACACAGGAGCAGCGTTGGCTGCATTTGAAATGGTGCGCCTGCTTTAAAATTTAGCATGTATTTTTTCACCAAAAAATCCCCTTGCTTATCCCCAAATAACTTCCCTATACTTTTGTAGGGAAGAACAGTTCTGCTCTGGTCAGAGCAAAAAAATTTGGAGTTCTTTGTTCGGTGAAAAGGACAGTGAAAAATTGGAATGAGGTCAAAGGAGAGCTACCAAGATGCTGAAGGGTTTGGAAACCAAGTTGGATGAGGAGCAATTAAGGTTGTGGGTATCTCTGGCCTGTAGAAAAGATGATTCAAGGGAGATGCAACAGCACTTTTAAAAGATCTGAAAGGTGGTCCCTTAGAAGAAGCTTCTGACATATTCTTTCTTCTCTGGTGTCCCAGAAGCCAGGTCTAAAATCAGGGGGTTAAAACTATAGACATTAGGTAGACCTTTTTGATTATATGAACTAGAAACCAGTATAGCAGGCTGTGGCATTAAACTGTGAGTTCTTCTTTGCTAGAAATTTTCATAGAGAGATTGGGTGGTTTTCTCTCAAAGGTGCTGTAGTGGTTCCTCAGTGGGCTGGGTTAGATGACATGTTTGGTGCCTTCCATCTGTATGATTCTGTGTCTATTTCTCCATATCATGTCAATAATGATTTAATTCTTCCCCCACCCCCTTTTTAGAAACATACATATTTCCGGACCATTCTTTTTTATTTTTAGATGGATTGAAAAAGCGTTCTGGATAAAAGGTGAAACGTTTCCAATAACATCTTGTAATTAAACTCCAATTGCCTTTTTAAAAAACGTTGCAAATGTTTGCAATTTTTACTATTGCTAATAATTATTAAATTATTATTAGTGCAAAAATATTAATTAAAAACTTCCCTGTCCATGCTAGAGTTCACCAATCCTAGAAAAAGAATAGGTCCCAGTTGAGCTTTAAATATTTTGTCCAATTAAGATGGGCTGGTGTTGATATCCAAAGGGAATATCTGTCCATAGCTCCAGGGCTGACATTTTTCTTTGGGATAGCAAAGTAAGCAAGAGAACTGCAATCCTCCCACTCTTTCTGTGGATTTGATTCTCTGTTCCTGTATTGATTTACTGCACTTCCTTCTGAAGCCTTCAGAGAGGTCAAAGATCTCTAGACATTAACCCAAAAGGTGAATCTCAGCTCATTTAGCACCAGGATGACCAGTGCTAAACAGCAAAGCTAGAAGTTGGCAGATCAATGCAAGTCCTGAGGTTGTCTTGCACAAAAGTCTTCCTAAAGCCAGGGGAAGATGAGAGAGAAAGTGATTAAATGTGAATTTGTAGATTGTGCTTTGGAAATTTATGGACAAAGATGGTTGAGTGCAATTACCCATGAGACAGGAGAAGTGATGAACTTCATCATTGGTGGGGAGTAGTGGTGAAACCAAAGCTGGCAGCATCGCTGTTTCACTCCAGTGTCCAGGTAACAATTATTACAACGGAAACCTTCATGTTTAATACACAAGGAGCAACTGGCTTTGGTCCGAGTTTGCTTCTCGGAGAAGGCTCTCTTGTTTGAAGAGCTCTGAAAGCTCGACACAATTCCACTCCAGAAGAAAAATAGTCAGGCTCAGGAGAGGTGTTTGCACGCATATTGGATGTGGAAACAGTTTCGATAGGATCAGCAGTGTGTGTTTGTGTGTGCATGTGGAAGAAGGGGGAGTGGGGTGGATCTCCAGGGCTGCTGTGCACTTGGGGGCTCTTTTTTTCAAATCCTGTTGGCTGCTTTGCATCCAAAAGGGGAGATACGGAGATGATGACAATCAGCCATGAGACCAAATAAAATGCCAGAATCAAAAAGCGCTGAAAGATGAGAACAGGTGAACTGTTAATAATAAAACTCCAGCTCCGTCCTGTCTAGGACGGGGACAATGGGTGATGAAGAATGGGTGGCACTCTCTTATCACTGAGCTGGAATTATAAATGTATATGCAAGTTTAATTCCCAACTTTCCACTGTTGTTTTCTGCTTGATTTTTTCCATGGAGTAGTAATGGTTACTGTGGTATGGTGTCCAAGCTTTTTTCATCCTTCTTATCCTCCTTCTCCATTATGAAGATAGATCTCCTTCTCCTCCATTACGAAAAAATCTTCTTCTCTTCCTCCTCCATTATGAAAAAAGATCTCCTCCTTCCCCTCCTCCTCCTCTTCCATTATGACAAAATATCTTTTCTCCTTCTCCACCTCCTTCTCCATTATGAAAAAAGATCTCCTCCTCCTTCTCCTTCTCCTTGTCCTCTTCCTCCTCCTCTTCCATTATGAAAAAAGATCTCCTCCTCCTCCTCTTCCACCAATGTTTGAAAATATCTCCAACCTGAAGTTTTACAGTCTTACAAAACTTGCTGATGAGCTTTTGAACATCTTCACTGGGAAAGGTTGAAACTTCTAGTGTCCCAAGGAACAATGCTTTGTCTGTTGGTGTGTTCATTGCTCTCAATTATTGTTTGTTCCTATTATCTGTGCACAAGGAACATTGATTGCGTGGTGTTTCTTGAGGGAATATATTCCCTCAGGAGGTCCATGAATTAGGAAACCATTGCAGATTCCTAATTCTCAGAGAAAAGGTGGGTTCAGACATACCCCCTCCTGTTGTGCAACCTGGATAGACAATCAACAAGCCATTCTACCATATAATGTATGAAAGTAACCAATAAGATGGGTAGCAAGCACACTAAGCTGCAGAAGAACTCATCAAAGTGAGTCTAACCATGCTTTACATGTTTTACCCATGTTTCAATGGTATCACTTGTATCCCGGAACAATGTCTCTCTCCACTACACACTACAGCCCAACATTGCCTTTGGAAAAGCAGTGAAGACCCCACCCCTAGATCTTTAAGTCCAGTTGGGTAGAGTCCGCTTCTGGTTGATGTAATTATCCTGTTTGGTTCACAATATTGGTCATTCTTAATGCTCTATAGTTATTTTTTTTGCGAATGTTGATCTTTTTGGTACACTGCACAGAGTCACATTGCTTGCATTAGAGTTTAATAAACAGATGAAATGAATGAATTCATGAATGAGTCAATAACACCCAGCAACTAACCTAATCTGTTAAGCCTGTTGTGTTAGTATAGCTGGTGGAGCACACACCAGGAGTCATGTTATTTATAATCCAGGATAAATCTGTTGAGAAGAGATAAGGAAACTTGTGATAGCTAAATGTGACATCTGTTAAAGGCCATGCATGCTACTGATACATCTAAGCCAAAGATTTTAAGCCCAGCGAGACAGAATGATGGTCCCATGGCTATTGATATCTGAAAACCAGACCAAAGCACTTTTTCAAAGCATGGTTCAGATTTATTTGCTTCATCACAACCCCTTTCCAAGGGGTTTTGGTGAAGCAAATGAAGGTCCCAAGTTTTCAAGCTTTAATACGTATTAGGACTTTTTTTTAGAATGATTTAGAATGGTACTAAAGCAAATATTGCACAATAATTAACAGCTGGGTGAGTCTCTT
>JANHZU010002392.1:18392-29167 GCA_032468055.1 Acrochordus granulatus | reverse complement strand
TTTCTTTCTTTCTTTCTCTCTCTCTCTCTCTCTCTCTCTCTCTCTTCCTGGCAACATTTCAAGGAAGAAATGAGATCCAGCTATTTTAAAAGAGGAGATTCCTTAATCATCCATGCCGGCAGAATGTCATTACATGTTGATTTCGGACCTAAGCTCCAAAGATGGGAAAATACAAGGAGATTTAGGTTGCTAAGGAATAAATGAGTGCATATGATCCTTTTCTAATGTGCCTAATGTGTTCTCATCTGGCTGATGGGAACAACTGCGCTGGAGTTTTGATTTCTCCAGATTTCATGTCTCAAGAAAGAAGGCTCAGAGGAAAGTCATGAATGTGATTTAGGCTCTTGCAAAAGTCTTGGTATTTTTAGCCACTGTGACCTCAGGTTGTCACTGCATTTTGTCGTCTTCAGAACTGAGAAGATGTTAAAAAAACGGGGCCCTTTGCATTGAGGAAATCTGGACGAACAATGAGCAAATCCAAGAGGCTTCCTCGGTGAGGGCTGGTAGCAGGCAGTGCCCTGTTTATCCTTGTCAAACCAATAAATCACTCATTGATGCAACAAACACATATTTAAATTTTAGAGGCCATAGATGGGCTAGCCGGCAGCCCACTTTAGATACGTCGAAACATCAGATGGGTTTCAAATCTGGGATTAAACTGGAAGCATAGTTTAACACTGGAAATAAAGTTGGAACAGGGGAAGGATACAATTCAGCAAGCATAACTGGGCAAAAGCTGTATTCATCTCCCAAAAAAGGGTGCTAGTGAATGAATTCCCCCACATAGCGGGTGGAGCAGACAACCAAACTAAATCTGATGTTTTTCCTTGAGGATCTAGTCTAAATTAAATGCACCATATACACTGATGGATAAGCTGAGAATTTTAGGTGCTGAAGTGCACCCCCAAAATTGGATTCATCTTATCCACAGATGGACTTATTCGTCAGTAATACTTGCACCTGCATTTCCATACATATTCATGGATAAGTCCATCCACAGATAAACCGACCCTCAAATTTTTAACTAAAATACCATGAAAAATACAGGTTCACTTATCAATGGATGGTGCATTTTTCGCAGTATTTTGGTTAAAAAAATCTGAGGGTCAGCTTATCTGTGGACGGTCTTATCCACCAGTGTATGCAGTAATACTTTTTAAAACTATCCATATTCCCCATATATACTTGGGTATAAGCCCATAATGTGGACCATATTAAAGTCTCCGTAAAATAATAATATGTGGGAATGACCTTGGAAAATGCAGCCAAGGGAATGGTCAGATAAAGGCAGCTAAGTCCACAGAACTTAAAAAAAAAGGGTGGGGCAAAAGGCTCAGTTGGGACCCTCCCTAGTTTCTTAGGCTGTAAAGGAGATAGCGGGGTGGGGGTGGGAAAGAACTGTTGCTTTCAGACTTGCAAGATCCTTTAAAATGAAATAGAATGAGCTCATCTGGTCATAGTTTCCTGTCTAGAGTACCTTGTAAGGCTGACACATAAGGACTCATAAAATGCGGGTCAGCTTGTCCATGGGTGGTGCATTTTTCATGGTCTTTTGGTTAACAATTCAAGGGTCTACTTGTCCATCGATGGAATTATTCCCAAGTATACACAGTCGCTCATTTGACTGTCCTCCAGTTCGGTCTACTCATTCCTAACCACTTTCTGGAGAGCTCTTCCATCCTTTTGGAAACTTTATTTCACTCTCTGGTCCCTTTCAGTGGCCCTGGTGGGAACAGCTTTAGAAATAAGCTGGAGACCCCAGGGAGACCGGTGTGACTGTGGAGAACACCCCCCTGAATCCGTGCCAAGGGAATCCACATTGAAACAAATAACTGGAACACGTTTTAAGAGACAGCTTGACACTTTTATGAGGGCGAAAGCAGGATTTGTGAGCTGCCAGGACAAAGCCAGGAGGCTGGGTGGAAATAACTCAAGAGAGGCCAGCCACTTTGGGCCAAGTAGCGGCTTCCTGCCTGATCTCCCTCCACCCACCCCACACACAATTTTGCCTCTTTCTAGGAAGGAAACAGGCTGTGTCTGGAAGTGCTACAGCAGCAATGCAAGGAATGAGAACTCTGCAAAAAGCTGAAATGCCAAAAGTGGCCCACAGCTTGGCTTTCAGCAAGCTGCACGGTGAGATCTACCGTGGATGGAACCATTCTGGAAAGGGGATGGAGTCTATCAGGCTCTCCTGTTCAACTCAGTGGCTGGATTTGCCCATAAGTTTTACCTTGATGGTTGAATGTACCCATTCTCCTTCCAAGGTCTCCTGTTCAACTCCAAAGATGGGTTGCCCCATAAGTTTTATTTGATGGTTTCAATATCAAATATCCATTTTCTTTGCATGTCATTCCTTGTTAGCAGATAGGGGATCTGCAGAAAAGTGCAACCATAGGTTTGCAATCACTGGTATAGATTGTGATGCCTCTTTGAGGATGTGCTTGACTTAAGAGCTGAAGCTTCTTTAAATCTTACTCAGGAAGAATATGATAGGTTTAAATGTATTTGTTAGTTGGAGAAGAACCTATAAAGACCAGAGTTTTTTTGCTATCATAAACTAATCCAGCTCTCCTGCTACCATACTTAAGTCTTCATCTGAACTTCATCTGGTCATACTAATACCAATATTCATCCTACACCCCAAGTGCCAAAATCAGCCCATCTTTTTATTATAGTCAGGAACTAAAAATCCTCTTAAAGAAGAATAAAAAGTACCTGTAACACAAAAAGAAAAGAAAAGAAAAACAACCTTAACTAGGTTCTCAATAAGATTGGCTGCAGACAATCAAGCCAAACTGGGCCATATTTAAAGAAATAAATCCTACCGTTTGGCGAAGAATAAAAATAAGTTAAATAAATCCGCATGATCTGGAAATTTAGTTAATAAGATTACTCCTATGTTTTTATAATGCTTTTAACACCTACAGTTTTAATGTTTTTAACTGTTTTAACAGTACATTGGGATTTTTTAAACCTTCCAGAGTCTATTGCAGGGGGTGTCCACAACAAATTTAAGACAAGAAAGAAAGAAATACCAATAATTAAAATGAATATAACACCCTATGAAATAGTACTGTTCTAGGATTCTATATGAACTTGATAAGCTGTTGGGTTTATGTGAGTAATTCATCACATTTAGAGGGCGGCGGCCCCTTACCCTTGTTTTTGCAAATCCATTCTCTTTCTAAGCAGTGGGTCACCAGTTCATAAGACTTGTGGGAGAGGGCCCAGCCTAAAAAAAATAATCATTTTCTTGGTGCCACCCGGAAAAAAAAAAGTGCTCCCAGAAAGGGGTGCAATTTTATAACTTCAGGTGCCTTGGTTCCTGGGACTTTCAGCCTCAGTTTTCATCTAATAAGTTCAGTTGATCCTTAGAGAAACAGCTCCGGGGTACTTATCTAAACTGGAGAGGTGCCCCTTTGATCATGGCTGGCCAGTCATAACAATATAGTGATACATCCGTAACAGCTTTCATGCTCAGGAGCCCGACGCCCTTTACCAGCCTTCATTAATTCCTGCAACGCCCAATGCTGATTACTCCTGTAATTATCCAACTGTCAGCTTCAAAGACTGTTCTCTAATAATGGGAGCAGGGATGGTTAGTTTCAGCTCCTGGTGCCATCTCCTGAGGGAACCTCTGCCAATCCAGAGGGAACTCCAAGTTTTCCAACCTTCACATCCTACAGGTCAAGAGTTCAGATCAGGGTGGGGACCCACCCATTAGCATCTTTTCAAGGGAACCATCCAACCCCTTTGGCTTGCAAGAACCTGCTTTGGAGGTATTGTTGAACAGAAGATGCTTGGTGTGGCTATCTATGCAGCTGGCATGTGGTAGCCATAAGAATGGGCAATCCAGAACCCCCAGACTGGATCCAGACTCAGAATCCTTTCTTTTGGAAGCCCCAAGGATCCTCACCAGCACAAAGGCTAATTGTTCCTGACCTTTCCCATCTAAGTTCTAACCCGATGCAACCTTGCTTATCTTTCTTAGAATCAGCCGTTAAGTATGTACTGTTGGCACCAGATAATTCCTAAAACAGGGAAGATGCAGTAATCCAAGCTGTTGGGTTCGACATAACATGTACACCTAGAATCACACCTGTTACGTGAATCCAGCCTTTGTCTCCTGAAGCAGTGCCCAGAGCCATTTGCTAAAGAGCCAACACTTCAAAAAAGAAATCTCATTATACCATTCAGATTTCAACTGCTGATTTCCATACCTCTTCCAGATTGCCTAAAGCCAGCTATTTAAGAGTGGCTAAGGTGAATCTAGGCCTTCTGTATGCCAAGTGAGGGCTCAACCCTTAACTTACTAGGTTGCTGTTCTGGGCATAGAATGAAAGAGGAAAAATGGGATAACAAGGGAGAAATAAATAAACTTCCTGTCTTAGATTTCTCCATCTGTTATGCTATGTGAGAAAGGCCTTGGGAGACAGAGGGAAGAAATGCTGCCTAGGGAATGGTCAGATAAGAGACCACCTAGCCCACAGCTGGATAATGGGTGGAGAAAGAGGCTCAGAAGAGACCCTCCCTACTTACTCTGACTATAAAAGAGACAATGGAAGATTTCTATTTCCCGACTTGCAAGATTCTGTTAATTAAACTATAATGTAGCCTTATAGTAAAGCAGAATTAACTCATCTGGGTGTTTCCTGTCTGGTCTACCTGAAAAGGCTGACACCAACAGAGGTGGAGAGAGTTCACCCCCGCTTGAAACTATTTGGTTTTGTTTGGGGTTTATTTCCCAAACTCCATCCTGGAGAAGGTCCATCTAGATCAATATTTCTCCAATTTGGCACGGCTGACTGGGGAACTTCTGGGAGTTGAAGTCCACGTGCCTTGAAGTTGCCACATTTGAGAAACGCTGATTTCAGTGGTCGCTAAGAGCTGAACCTGACTTGATGGCACATACACAGAAACCAACTTCATCCATTAGCACCTAAAGGCACCATCGCCCCCGCCCCTGCCCCCAATTACATTCATATGCGCCCCCCTCTACTGACTCCGAGCAGACCTGGGTCATTTACGAATGGTTTCAAGCCTTCAAAAACCAGAAAACCAAGCAGAAGGAACCAAGACGGTGAAATGTGCCCTCCAAATTTAAAAAAACAGAGCAAAACAGAGTGCTTTGAGACACATGCTGAGCTTCGGAATATGTTTGCCCTTCCTTGCTTAGTCTCGCTTAGTCTCGCTTAGTCTTAGGCAAGTATTCTACGGGGCGTTTTTCTTCCGACCGTGTCCCGTTCGAAAGAAAAAAATTGAAATTAGGCTATCTTTTGTCCTGAGGACAGTCTCTCGACCTCTGGCACCGCCTTCACCTGCTTCCCCCTTGTCCAAATTATTGGGGAGGGGGTCGGTCCAGAGGCAGAGGCCCTGAGCGAATGACCCTCTCTAAATCGATCCCGCGGGGAGTTCTGCTTTGGCGGTTTCTGTTAGATTCTCCGGACCTAAACGGAGAACGCGGAAGACGTGTGAGTGAACATAAACTTTACGTACTGGGAGTAAGTGTTTAACCTCTGCAGCCCTCCAGCACCCAGGGACCCCTGCAGCATTGTATTTAGGAAATGGAGGAGCTCAGCAAATGGACTGATGGTTATCTCGGCGTTCTTTTGCAAAAACAGAGACGAAAGGCAGACGGAGGCTTCCTCTGGAGAAGACAGGGACACAGTTCAACGGCGTCAACATTTTCAGGGATCTGGTCCATTAACTGGTTTTGGTTGGGATGAAACCAAATTGTCCATCAGGGTCTGAGAAAGCAGAAAGGTTAGAGGCGGATACCGGCAGTGAACGAGAGGAGGAAATGTGGAAGGGCCTCCGTGAAAAAGAGAGATGGATATCCCCGGGGAACTAACTGCGTTTTGCAATCACAGGTGGTCCTCGGCGCATGACCACAACGGAGTCCGGGGTTCCCATTGCTCAGCGAGGTGGTTTGAAGCGAGCGGTGCCCGATTTTAGGATCTCTTTTTCTTTGCCATGGTGGTGAAATCGCTGCAGTTATTCATGGAACCACGCAGTCTTTAAGCGAAGCTGGCTTCCCCCGTTGACTGTGCTTGTCGGAAGCCGGCTAGGCAGATTGCAAACGGTGATCACATGACCCTGGGGCATGCCGGTTGCCGACTACCTAGATTTTGTCCGTACGGCCGTGCGGATGCTGCAAGGTTTGTAAGTGTGAGGACTGGCTGTAAGTCATTTTTTTCAGTGTCGTCGTCGCTTCGAGCGGTTGCTGAACAAATGTTGTAGGTCGAGCGCTGTCTGCATCCAGTAATGGGATCTGGGCAGAATTAAGAGGGGATCTTGCTGCTTTCACAGCTGGTAGTCAAGCGGAGCTTTTGTTCTTTTCTTCCAGCTGCCCATTGGTGCACGGGTGTCCCCGCGGTGCACACCCACACCTTTCTGGTTGTCTGACTCGCAAAAGCTTCCCTGTGCAGCCGGCAAAAAATTAGCTTGCTTTATTTGCTAAACTTATGAAGCTGACAGCTCAGTTTATCTATGACATTTGTATCCTGCCTTGAATTCAGAACTCAGGAGGGCATCTGGTGGGGCCCATTGCCCCTTGGTTTTTCCTACCCCGACCCCTTGAGGTAGGACATCCGGGAGACAGCAGCTGACTTAGCATGAGCTTTCCCTTAGAGTCTCCAAATTACCCAGATGGGTAAATCTGGGCACAGCTGCTTTGTTTGCAAGGAAAACGCTTCTTTGCTGGCCAGAATAATTTTGCTTGGTTTGGCTTGGCAGGATGACAGCTTCAGGTGCCCCACTTTTTTGGCAGAGGATGGTTTACGCGGCCTAAAATTCTTCTGCTTTCAGGATTAGCGACGGTGGCTCATCCTGTGCCAAAAAGCTGCTGTCTTGGACCCAGACTGGGAGCTCTTTTCCCCACAAAGAGAGCCTGTTGCTTCAGTTCCCCAGGTCTTTCTTGTCCCCAGCCCAAGGAATGCTCAAACTGGTTCCTTTTGAAAACGAAGAAGCCATAAAATCTAATATGAAATCCAGCCCGGGCTTCAGCTGTTAGTATTTCTAATGGGAACAGCGCAGTGTCTTAATTGTAGCCAGTCTGCATTGCCTGTTTGGGGAGAGGGTGGTTGAGTTGGAGGGGAGAAGGGGATACCTGGTTCTCCCCAAACTGGAGCTGTGTGAAGGAGGGGAAGGAACAAAAGCAAGGCTGAGGATGGTAACCACACATAAGCCGAGTGCTAAGCGACAAAACAGAGAGGCGCTGAGGTTGTCCGGCAGGGAATTGGGGGGCGATGGAGTTTGTAATAGAACTGTTGTAGTTGGCATGCTTCGATCCTAGTTTCAGCCAGCCGTGCAATTGGGGGGAATGATACACATTTCTAGCCAGGATTCAGTATTCTCTTCTCCCCTAAATAGCCAGAGTTATCCCCAGAGCCTGCCCAGTTAAAACTGATCCTCCTTTTCCTTCTCCATTATTATGAAAAAAGTCTCCTCCTCCTCCTAAATGGAGTTTAAGGTACAAATGTTGGTGTCCTAGCAGGAGAGAGGATTCCTTCTTTGACTGACTCAAGAGTTCAACTCCATCAGAAGTGGTTATTCAACAATGCTGACAGGTCACGCTGCAGGGTTGAAATGAGACAGGTACAACCATCGTCTGGAAGCACCAGAAAGCCCAGCTCCTCCCAAAGTGAGACATGCTGTGTACATTCCCTGGTTGACTTCTCTTTCCCAGAGAGATGTCCTGACTGCATCATGTCTGCGTCGAAGATGAATCTCCTACTAGGGTTTTCAGAAGGAGCTTTTTGAAGCAGTTGGCTGAGAACTGTGTCTCCCTTGGTGGAGTGAATGGGTGTGGGAATGCAGAAGACAAGGGAAGGTGTCAGGGTGATGAAGATGTGGGATGATTCACTGGCCTGCTGACAGCATGCTTGGAAGAGACTGATGGGCTTGGTAGAAAACCACCTTCTCTGTAGACTTCTGGGCAGGCTTGCTGCAGTGGGAAGAGGTTATTCGTGAGCGAAGGCCCAGCAGTCTTATGAGACTCCTCTCCTCTCATTCCAAGCTGTTGACCATGATTTTGAAGGCCCGGCTCCCAGATCCGGAAGTTTGTGGTCTCTAGAGGCAGTAGAGACTACAAAATTCCAGCTCTTCAAAATCATGGTCAATAGCTTGGAAGGACAGAATTTTTCCAGTTGCTACTGATGGATGAGAAACTTGGACTGTGAAAAAGGCAGACAGAAGAAGGGCGGATGCTGTCAAACTGTGGTGGTGGAGATGACTTTTACGCATCCCATAGACTGCAAAACTCAGAAAGAAGTCCTAGCCAGAGCCTCACCAAAAATAGCACTCGAAGCCAAGATCACCAAAGGCTTTCAAACTTTGACCATGTCACGTAAACTGACTCTCCTGAAAAATCTATCATGCTGGGGTGATCAGCAGAAACAGGAGAAGGGGCTGCCCTAGTACTTGGTGGCTGGACTTTATAAAGGATGATGCCAGGATGACCATGGCAGATCTGAAGGAGGCAGTGCAAGGAAGAGGGGCAGGGAGAGTGCTGATCCATGGAGTGGCCGAGGGTCGGACATAAGTGAATGGCTGATGATGATGTAGCTGAGATGCGGTAGAGTTACCACCAATGTAGCCAAAACCAAGGACAGTGGTGGTATATCCACAGGACAGTGGTATATTCCACATCTGGAAGACCCTCACCCTGGTTCCACACTTCTGGTCCTGAACTTCTCAGACATTCGGCTTCTCTCTTGGGCAACCGGAAGGAGACTTTATCCACGCAAGTCCTGCCACATCTGGAAGACCAACCTCACCCTGGTTCCACACTTCTGGTCCTGAACTTCTCAGACATTCGGCTTCTCTCTTGGGCCACTGGAAGGAGACTTTATCCACACAAGTTGCCCAATGGACCTCTAAGAAAAGAGTGCATTCTCCTCTGCCTCGTGTGACAACGGCAGTTCAAAAGGCTTCCTCTGGAAGAAACGAAGGTGAAACCTTGCAGAGCTTGGAACCACGGCACGGGTGACAAAGCACATCTTGAAAAAATGCACGTTGCTTCTCCTGCCGTCCAGCTCCGTCTCCGAAGAGTGCGTGTCAGGTTCTAAACACAAGATGGCACTACCTAAAGCGAAATTTTCTAGCTCTTTCTTCAGAAGCAAAATTCTTAACACGACTTTGGCGCGAAGGGCAGCGGAGGGAAGGGAGAGAGAATTAGGTTGGCTCGGAGTCTGATTGCAAATTAGGGAGACGGACCGTGGCGGGGCGAAAGCGCGCAGAGGAATCCTAATTTGCAAGGATTTTCTTGCAAAGTCCCCTTTTCGGCTGAGCATTGTAAAAAGAACAACAGCACTAAACCGCCTTTAAGACTCAGAACCAATCCAGCATTCAGATCATATTTAGACGATGGCACCCCAACAGCTATTGCTTCCTGGGTTCACAGACATGAGAGGTCGTCCGAATGAACGGACCCTGCTTAAAGCTGAACGCAGCATTAGCCTAGTATGCCAAAGCACCGAGCCAGTGGTGAGAAATAGCTATATTCTCCTGCACTGTCCTCACCGATCGGTGTGAGTTTGCCCATTTTTTGTAGAACCACAACGGACAGGGAGCAAAAAAAAAAAAAAACGCTCTGAGGTTAGCTGCTGCTGAAATAGTCCAGATTCCCGTCCTGCATAAATAAAATGCGACAAATCTCTCTTTTGTCTCGAAATTCATAATCTGGGAACCCAGAACAGAGAGAAAAAAAGGAGGGATGCTTCTCTAAACCGCTGCTAAGTTTTTAATTAAGGCAGTTGAGCTAAGAACTCAACGTCGAACAAACCGAGGTGCCCTGCAAGAAATTTTCAAATATTCACGTACCTGACGGCTGGCTTCTTACTGTATATCATATCTTATCACGGTATTGTCTTCCATCTATTTGATCCTGGAATCAGATTATGTATTTTCTTGTTTCTTTTGTTGATAAGGTTGCAAGACTAACTGAACTGCAGCTTCTAGCTGTAGTAAAGTTGATGTTCCTCCAAGAAATTTGGGCATGGCTCAGGGACACCCCCCCTCAAATGTCTCTTGTGACACAACTGGCAACTGACTCAATTTATGAATGCATCCTGTTCCCTGCATCTAGTTTAAAGCACCCCTATATTTTGGTTCCCACTCACTTTGGGCACAGGAGATTTAGCATGCTGCAGAGTACTTGCACCTCCTTTTTACTTATGGCTACAAAGAGAGGAAGACCCGTCAATTCCCATCATGGGAGAATGGCTGGAAAAGCTGATGGAGTTGGCAAGGATGGCAAAGCTAACTGCTTTGAAGAGAAGAAGTTTTCCAGTTTTGTTTCTGCTCGGAAACCACCTCTCCATTTTATGCTTGAAACAGAAAAAAAGAAAAAAGAAAATATGATCTTGGGTTGTTATGACTAGCTTGGCTCTGTTGTTATAGAAATGGCTTCTATCTATCAGAAATGTGAAGCCCAAAGTTGAGGCTGTAACTGTATTTTGTATTTACTGCACCGAGTTGGAAGTCATTGCTTTTGCTTTTCCTTCCCCTTCCTTCCTTCCTTCCTTCCTTCCTTCCTTCCTTCCTTCCTTCCTTCCTTCCTTCCTTTCTTTTCCTTTCTTTTCCTTTCCTTCCTTCCTTTCCTTTCCTTTCTTTTCCTTTCCTTCCTTCACTCTCACTGTCTTTCCTTCTTTCCTTCCTCTCCCTCCCTCTCATTGTCTTTCCTTCTTTCCCTCTCACTGTCTTTCCTTCCTTCCCTCTCACTGTCTGACCTACCTTCCTTCCTTTCCTCTTTCCCTCTCATTGTCCTCCCTCCC
>JANHZU010002392.1:0-11001 GCA_032468055.1 Acrochordus granulatus | reverse complement strand
CTTTGAGTTATTATCCTTCAGGAGGGCCATCAGATTTTTATATTTTTTTTTAACCCCTCTTGGATGATTTTAGAAGAACGTCTTGGAGTTGAATCCAAGGTGGAGGAAGAAGTCAGAAATCTCTGTTTTGTTCCCAGGTATGATAGAGGAGTCCCTCTCATTAGGCATAATTTCTGACTCTCACTCTTACCGCGGTCACTTCCCCTTTTGGCAAATACTATGTCACATCTCAATCGTCTGCTTGCTTTAGGTCTCCCAGCCCTTGTGTGAGCCTTGTGGAAAACATTGATCATTCTTTCAGTGGAGACCCAAACAAGAAAAGAAAGTCAGTATCCCAAGGCTCCTTCGGCCTATGGATGTGTTGGGGAGACATCAAACCTGCAGAAAAAGAAAGAATCCGAATGGAAAAGCATGCCAACGCCTTTGGTGAGACCAAAGCAAGACTGGTTCAACGGGATGGGATGAATGCAGGTCATTGTTCTGATTGGTCACCTTTCTTCTGCAGAGCAAAACTTTCCAAAAAGAGGTGCTTTAGCATAGTCACAAAACAGCACACTCCATGTCGAGGATGTTATTTCCTGTTGAGTGGTCATCTAGTGAGATAACAGGAAGAGGTCCTGCTGTCATTTCCTGAAGAGTTGAGTCCATTTCCCATAACCCAGGAGACTAAATTACAGAGAGGAGGAATCCCAAAAGGTTTTGGATACATCCGGCTTCCCGGTGCGGATTTCCCTCTCCCGTCGGCTTTGACTGACACCTGGCCTGAATGCAGGAAAGAGCAAGGCACGACAAGGCTCAACGTTGCCTGTTTGGCACTGAAAATGCTGCCTTAACAAAACAAACAAGGTGCCTATTCATTTCCCATCAAGCCAGGAGCTGAGTTTCCCCAGCCAATTCTCCAAACAAAATCTAGGTGACTGGATCTCAGGGCAAGACAGACATCAAAACCTCTTGAGTTGTGAAGAACGGAGAACTTGGTTAGATGATCAGGATGGAGGTCTTTGAGAGGTCATTTTTAGTATTGGCACTCCATTAGGGAATTAAAAGACTTTCTTCTCTTCTGAGGGGGGAATGCATTGAGTGGGAAGAGGGACACTGCCTGTTATGGAACAGAGAAAAACCAGTGGGGTGGAATTGCGGACAGCTGTCCGAATCCACAGTCGTATGAGGTTAAAAGGAAAAGGAAAAGTCTCCTTTGGGTTGACCTTAATTCCCAGTACCTTTAAGGAAACCACCAGCTTACCTTCTTTAGAACAACACGGGAGAGATTTTCGCTGCCACGACCTGAGATGTTCTTTCAACTTTTCAGCCTAACTTGAAGTTCTAAGGTGGCCTGATGCTTCTCCATCTACGAAGTAGCCATGTCTGATCCTCCTTAGCTTTTCTGGGATCAGCCACGATGAGTGAAGTGTTGCCAACTGTGCTTACATATGGGAAGATCTTGATTTCTAGAATATCGTGGGATCTTCCTTTCTCCTCTCTTCCTCTTGACTCCCTTTAGCAGCAAAAAATATAGTGCCAAAGCACAGAGATAAGACTGATCAAATAAATAGCGATGGATGGTAAAAAAAAGGGAGAAAGTTGCTTTCACCATAACCAAGCAAATACAGAGATTAACACATCAGCTATAACCCATGGATTAGCCTAAAAGTGATGAAACTGGACTGAACACCATTAGGCTAGAAATGTAAGTTTGTCTGAACAAGGAATGGTCCATTCAACATTTACCATGGATTAAATCCCTTGCAAATCAAAGACCGTTTAGGAACTTTAGAGTCCAAACCAATTCCCAGAAGCAAACAACATGGTTGCTTTCCAGACGTGTAGGATCACAATTTCTATAATCCTTGACCAGTCTGCCCAGGCTGAGTCTTAAGGTAATTGTTGTCCTTAGAACTTAGAACATGGACACCTTAAAGCTATGGTGTGATCTCTGTTGAATGAGCGCAAAGCAGAACATTGCCACAGAAAGAGTGTTTAACCAAAGGGTTAACTCTTCCCACGCTTACCTTATCTGAAAAATTCCTCATTTTTATTTTTGGGGGGTTTTTTTGGTACCCTAACTGGGGGTACATCAATATTTCTAATAGGTGGCAGGGGTTTAGCCCCTGGAGAGCTCAGCTAGGCCTTTTTTTTTGAGTTTTGAAATTCGCCTCAGGTTGGGAATTTGATACTCCTCAGTGTGATTTCATGGTGGGGCAGCTAATGGAAGATAAAAGAGGTCCAGTTACACCAGGGCCTTTTACTCCAGGGCAGGCAAAAATAAGTATAATCTAAGACCAGCATATGTGAGACACTTAAGATGGTTTCTCTCCAGCTCCAAATGCCAGAAACACTGGAAACTGTTTTGTCTGAAGAACAAATTCAGCGTTGACACTCTAGGGAAACTATTAGAGCCAAATGCGATGTAACACAACCTTACACTTATGTGAGTGTATTATCTTTCTTTTTTATCCCAAGGAACCAGAAGGGAAGGGATCTCTGTCCAGCAAAGACATCTGACAGAGGTAATACTGAGTCTTTAATTCTTGGCATCCCATTGGGACCTGATCCTGGTTACCTGGGGTGGAATATAATCCGTATACAAGTAATCCTCAACTTACCACTATTCATTTAGTGACCATTCAAAGTTACAATGGTGCTGGAAAAAAGTGACTTTTGACTAGTCCTTGTGTTTACAACCATTGCTGCACCCCCATGGTTATGTGATCAGAATTTGGGTGCTTGGCAACCAATACATATTTACAATGGTTGCAGCATCCCAGGGTCACCACTGTGATCACCATTTGTGACCTTCTCATATGGCTTCAGGCAAGCAAAGTTAATGGAAGAAACTGGATTCACTTAATGACTGAATCATTCACTTAACAACTGCAGTGATTCGCTTAAAGATTGTGGCAAAAAATGTTGTAAAATCAGGTGCAACTCATTTAACGATCACCTCAATGAATGATGAAAACTCCCATCCCAATTGGAGTCAAGGACTACCTGTATTCCTATACCTGGTTCTCCTGCTAATTTCCTGCCACTTTCTCCCTCTAAGTTGTATTATTATTTGTCCTTAAATTATTGTGGAAATTGCTCTTTAGTTGGAATTTTCCAAGTTTAGGGAGATCAGTACTAGAGATCAGTACTAGATCAGCTTTTTTGGCAGATGTTTTACCATACATTCCTCCAGGCTCAGAGGTGGACAAATCACCTGGTGATATGGATAGTCAGTGTGAATTTTGTGAGCTTGGTTGCTGATTGGATGTTTTTTGGAAGTGTTAGTTGATTGGTAGTTGGAAATTGGTGGTTAGTTGATTGGCGGTTGGGAGTGGTTGGAAGTGTTAGTTGATTGGTGGTTGGAAATTAATGGTTAGTTGACTGGCAGTTGGAAGTGGTTGGAAGTGTTAGTTGATTGGTGGTTGGAAATTGGTGGTTAGTTGACTGGTGGTTGGTCAGCTATATTCTGATTGGGGCACTTTATACGTCAGTTGTGGACCCATCAGACAACAGCCAATGGTTGGGATTGGGCATTTGTCTGGTCAGTAGATTATATCTAGTTCCATCAATCTATGGCGGCTTCTTCATCCAAGTGCAAGGCCTAAAGATAATTGCTCGGTCAAAAACTTCTTCAGCATCTTCTTGTTCAGTCTTCAGGGGGGAAAATCTTGTTCAGTCTTCAGCGGGGAAAATTCTTTGGGATTATTCTTTCAAGAGAGAAGAAACATTCCGCAAAATCCTTTTACTGCTATCTGCAGCCTTCTTTGTTTCCCAGGTCTTAAACAAAAATGCCTTTAAAAAAGGCATGAATGAGGAAGATAGCCAACCAACATAGTAATCACACATGAAATGAGTAGATTAAATATTTGACCAGTGTCTTCTATACATTTGAGGAATCTTATCCTTACTATCTCTGCTAATGAAGTTTTTAAAATGATGGCACATGTCAACAATCTTTGGGGTCTGCAGTTAAAACATCTTAATTTTTCTATAGATATGTATATTTTACTTACCCATATGTCAGATGATGAAGGGAAAATGATTTCCAATCTACAGCTGTTGTCAACTTGCAGCTCTTAGTGTAAATGAATATGTCTTTTGATGCCTTCAACTAAGCTTAGAATAGATTGGCACCAAACATAATTTTACATCTGTTCTAAATGGTTTAGAGATAAATACTGCCAACTACCTCACTTGCCTTCTTCCAACAGATTTTTATCTTTTAGTTCTTAAGATACCTCACAATAGTACTTCCCTTTGTTGGAGTAAGAAGTGGAAAGTGAAGGAAACTGTAGAAGAAAGGAACTGACACAGATGAACATGTCAACCCTTTGAGGTTGGCCAAGTCAAGAAAAAGAAGCCAGAAACAAAGATTAGAACTCTGCTTTACTGAGATACAGTAAATAACAAAATCTTGAAAACTGTCCATTTTTCTCCTTCCCTTCCTCTTAGACCCAAGTGAATCAAGATGGGCTTAATCTTGAGTTCCTTTCTCACCCTTTCCAGTTTTCCAGAACTAAGTTCATATTTTCCCAGTGTCTTCCCCCTGTTTTCTTGAAGGCCATCTTCATATTCCTCTCCAGAAAATTGAATCAGCAAGGCTGTAGCTCTACTGTCTTGCTTCTACCGCAATAAGAGCTGAAAATACCAAGTTAGGAAAGGAAATGTGAAGGAAAGTCCACAACACCTCTGGCTGTGCTGTTATACAAATTAGACACCTCTTTGGGGGGACTTAGAAAATAGTTCTTGGCACAGAATTAGGATAAAGGTTAGGATAAATACTCAGTTTGCCTGTGAAGGAAGATCTGAGGACCTTTGCAAGATGCATATAGATTTACAAGCATAAAATGAGTTTCATAACACAGAGAACATCCATCCTCAGCTCTTCGTATCTGGTGTTTTTTAGGGCCATACTACAGCTGCCCCTATTTCATATTTTGCCTGGGGATCCTTGTGTATACTGGTAAGATAGGAGCACCTGCAGAAAATAGACTGACCTTCTTCTAGAGGTCCACAGAAAGGCTCTTCTCACTCCAGCCCCATTGAGGGCAAAGCTGGATAGGATACCAAAATTGCTGTAGAACAATAGTTAGACTACATTACTAGGAAGAAAATCATGTTTGCTTTTCATAAATGGACCTCTTGCTCTTTGCAGATGACCAACCTAGAGCCTCTCAATTGAATGTATCCCCCAAAAGCCTTGGATGTGTCTCCTTCCTCCTACTCTATAATATTTCAAAACTGGTGAGTGGTTTGTCTTTCTTTAAGAAAGGGAGAAATGTTTAGGGTGCCTAAATATTATTTAATTTGAATCACACTTCACCCTACATGAAACCAAATTTAATTCTTACACTCTCTTCATCCACAGCTATGGGGAATGCTGTTTCTGACATGCCTTTTGAAGGTCAGCATGGCTCCCAGGATGGACCATTTGAGTAAGTTGCCATAAAAATTACATTTTCATCCTTTTTCGTTTGTTCTGTTTTGCATGGCTTCCCTTCCGTTGTTTGTCACTGTTATTTTATTTGGTGGGTTTATGATTTATTTTCATTGTCGCCATTACTGTCATTTATCCTGGGACTTAGCAACTTGGATTAGTTCTAGCTTGTTTTAATTTATTTATATGGGCCATGGAGGCTTTTAACTGTTAATGGATGGTTTTGTTTATTGTTTCATAAACCATCATGGCTCGGTATGGATTCAGCAATGTATAAGTACATGTAAGTGTCACT
Source organism: Acrochordus granulatus (assembly GCA_032468055.1). NCBI lineage: Eukaryota > Metazoa > Chordata > Lepidosauria > Squamata > Acrochordidae > Acrochordus > Acrochordus granulatus. The sequence goes on along the minus strand of JANHZU010002392.1, from coordinate 5,284 downwards.
TGGGCAATGAGGTGTAACCATCTGGGTCCCCTTGGGTGTTTTTGATGTAACAGAGCAGCTTTTCTTCCAAATGATCTGAACCAAGATGTTTCTTCAGAATTTGGACTTCCAAATCTCTGGGTTATGTTTCTGAAATGGAAAAAAAGTGTTTGAGTGCTGAATGTCTTGGTGCCCAGGATGTTATTGATGAGTTTGGACAGTGATCTGCATGTATGGAGTTTTGTATCTACACCCACGTTTTGATACTAATGTCGGCTGAGTAGGGAAAATGGGCCTCTCCTCAGTTATGCATCTCCTGGTTCTGCCCAGATGGAATGATGGTCATGCCTTTTTCATGGGGCTGCTTTTCAAAACAGCTTACATGTTTCAGCTGGTACAGAATGCAGCTGCTTAAGTCTTGTTGGAATTAGAAGTGTGGATCATATTACACCACTTCACTACCACCTGCACAGTTTGGGGGGAGAGAGGGCTAATTAAAGTGCTAATGTTGACCTTCAAAGTCCTAAAGCAGGGATGGGTAAACTGGTGGTCCCTCGACAAAGGATAGCCCAACAGGGTCTCTTGCTTTGATTTTGGCAGTCTATGAGCCCCCTCTCCTCCTCAATTCACGTTACTAAGATTGGGAGGCAAGCCTGGAATAACAGCAGAGTTTTGTGACCACATATGAAAAATGGATAGAGTTTTGATTGTAATGTCATGGCTGCCATCTTGACTTTCTTGACCATACCCTGCAGACATCCTTGATATAGGAAAACGAGACGTGTTCTTGCATTGCTCCTATTGCTCATTTTGGGATATATCATGTGAGTGAAATCTCTTGTGACATGTTCAGTGAATCATTCTCTTTGGCACTCATAAGGGCAATTTAGCTCTCTTCTCTTCTCTTCTCTTCTCTTCTCTTCTCTTCTCTTCTCTTCTCTTCTCTTCTCTTCTCTTCTCTTCTCTTCCCCCTTCCCCTTTCCCCCTTCTCCCTTCCCTTCCCAAATCTATCAAGAAATCATCTTTGGCCACTGAATTTTGACAGCAATATCTCAAGACAAGAAAAAGCTTTAGGAGGTAGACACAGCCTACAACTTCACTGCCATAGGATAATCCAAGAACAATGCACAGGTTCCCTTCAGGATGATCTCAGTTTTGCATCAGCTAGCATATCTGGCAAGATGCATCCAGGATAGAGGCCTACTAAATACATTCTACAGAGCCCCTTTAATGATTGGTGCCTCTGTAATAAAGAACATATTAGTGCTCTTATTGAATGAGCAATATGGGAGCCAATAGATCCTTCTCTGTCTGCTTGTATCTTGAGGTATAAAACTGTAAGACAGTTTTGCTTTTTCTAGGTTTTTTGGAGTAAACAAGTGAGACATTAAATCAAGCTAGTTGAAGAGAGGATCCTTATCAAAAAGGCTGTGTAAACCAGATTAGAATTCACAAAAAGTCTTATTCTGAGTTGGGAGCAAAGAAGAGAAATAATTGTTTAGGATCCACAAATCTTTTCAGAAGCTCAAATTCACCAGTGGATTGATCAAACCAACAGATCTGATCATTATCAGGTCTAAAGAAGACCATCTCTCTCTTCTCTGAAGGTGGAATATGCCACATATTCTGAGTCAGATTTGCCAAGTATTGTCACTTGATATAGTGTGTGTGTGTGTGTGAATGTTTGAACTTTGAAAAAGTCCAAGTGTTGGAACTAAACTGAAAGAATATGAGCAGTCTCTGAGGCTCCTTGTAACACTCCGGCAAAAAGTTGGATGGAAAAATTCCACGCTCCATCGAAGCATTACACCAATCAATCAAATTTGGGAAAACATTTCGCTGATGTGTCAAAAAGAGAAAAAAATGGGGAGGGGGTACAGCCAAGCAGAACAGCCCTCATTACAGGAAGATCAGGATGGTTAAAAAGTTCCCTGAAAACTGTCTGAACCGTGAAAGGCAAAACCATGGGTGGAAAAATCAAGTCAGAGGAGAAAAATTAAAAGTTGGCTTAGGTTCTAATTTGATGCCATTACTACCCAAGGAAATGCACCTGTTAATTTGGGTAAAGGAACCACGAAGCATTGCTTGCGATTAGAAAAATCAGAATTCCATCAACATATCTATATTTTAGTAGTGCTCCTCAAAATTACCTTCTAAAGGGGATACACAGTAGAATTTGGAGATGGAGGATGGAGTCCAGAAGTGATTAAAAGGTGAATTAGAAGAATGTATGGGCACTGAAAGAGTCGTTTTTGATCAAGCTAACACCTCAACCAGTAGAGTATTTTACGGCATTTCCACATGATGTTGCTTCCACTTTATAATCCCTCCAAAGCATTTAGCAGCAGATCTGATGACCATCCTCCTTCTACTACCTTTAGTAAGATCGTCGCCACTGCTTCCTTCTTAGATCATCTGGTTTCCTGTTGAAGGATTAGCTAGCACGAGTGGAGCTGCCAAACTGAGTTAAAACATGGTGAATCCCAGTGCATTGGAAGTGGCCTTTCCATGTGGAAATGTCCCGTATTTCACAATGCCCAGTTGACACCTTTAAGAACTTCACAAGAACAACATGGTGGTCTCTCTTCTGCTGGTACTTTCTAAGACTCTATGACTTTGATCCTGGAAACCCTATGTGGCCATCAAGATTAGTGGTAGCAATTATTGATGTTCTTCTCTATTCAAAACTTCTAAATATGTCTAAATATTTACATATTTACAAAACATCTATAGATGTCTAAATATATCAAAACATCTAAATATAGCTAAATATCTAAAAAAATATCATCACAGGATGCCTATACAATAGACCAAGAATTACAGCTTTTCTTAGCTCTGAATCTCTTCACTCTTGGCTCCAATGGGTGACCCCACGCACTAATATTGTAAAAGAAGAGGACATCTTCCATCCCTTAGTACTCTGCTATGAATAATCTCCTATACCTTCATCCAGCCCTTCCCCACCAGCCGGAGATCAAAAGCCTCTGGTGCTGTACCTTCTTCACTTCTAAAGTAGCCTTCCTTTTTGAGATATGGTGACCAGAATGGCACACTGTCTTCTCAACATGGGCCGGGGACCTCCTAAAGCAAAATACAATGAATGATTGAAAATCGCTTCGCTGCTCCCCAAGGCTTGGATTTCATTAGTGCCAACAGTCTTGATCTGTGTGGCCAGATGGACATTCTCCGGAGGGTCGTTGCATGTCCCGTGATTGGGAGGGGGCACCCTGCTGGCAATTGGCTGCTTTGGTCGACTCCTTAAATCCCTAACCAAAGTGCCAATGGATATGCAACATTTTTAAGATGCTCCGGAGAGCAGACATTGATAAATGATTCTCCGGCTCGACCCCCTGCTAATTTTGGATTTTGCTGTGTTTACAAACAGCAGTTATTAGCTCCTGTTGTCCAGAAGGGAAAGATAGGTGAAAGACAGAGAAACTTTTTCCCCTATACAGAAAGAGCAATCTCTTGTTTGGAATGAGTCCAGGAAGGGTGCAACTCCTCACTCCTTGGACAGCTCCTTGCAACAACATGGTTTAATGGGAGATGCTAAAGATCTAGCATTTCAGCAGCTGCCTTACAGTCAGGATAACTGCTCTATCTGATGATATGAATGCTAGCATCAGGTGGACATAGTGACCTAGACACTGTGACTGTGATAGCTCTTTATCAACCAGATGCTATTTTGAGGTGTGTCCCTCAAGGCAATGGAGACTTGTGAGTTTTTCCATCTACAGTTGAATTTTTAGATCAGGTCTTATTTTCTTAACCTTAAATAAATCTGGTTGGGACATGCTTGCTGTTGGCATCATCTGAGGATGGAAAATGTTGCTGGACTGAACGGTAGAGAAGAGAACGTAATAAAATAGCCAGCTTTGCACGATAACATTTATGGCTGCATTTTTGGGAATATTGATGATCGACCTTGAGTTACTAAAGCCATTTAGTAAGTGGAGTCCTCGGTGCTTTCTGAGCTCCGTTGTTTTCTTGCAGACATTTCATTACCCAACTAGGTGACATCATTAGTGCTTGAAGAGAGTGGGTTGTGCTCTCTTCGGGCACTGGTGTGATCTAGTTGAATAATGAAACGTCTGCAAGAAACAACCAAGCTCAGAGAGCACCAAGGACTCCATAGCTCAGTTCTGAGCTACAAATATTGTCTTCTCTTGGTACCTTTTATCGTATGTGTTGGCTCCCCAACCTTTATTCATTACAGTAAAGAGCATCCCCAAATTCATAACCATCTGTGCTATATGCAGGACCATTCTGCTTCTAGTGCCATCAAGGCAGACTTGGAGATGGGGGGATCCCTACTGTAGTAGATGGTGGCTTACCATATTTCACAGTAGGAATAATTCATCGCGACATCTAATTAGATCTAGGTGCAAACATGATTCAAAGAGAGATATGTCCTCCAAGGTGGAAGATCTTGGAGAAAGTATCCCACAGGAAAGCCAGTCGTCTGAGATTTTAGTGCAGAAGTCATTTTGCCAACAGTCTTGACTTCTAGCCCCATTTCAGAACCAGGTTATAGATTATTTACGGTCTCAAGGCCCATTTAAGGATTGGCAGTGAGGACTGCACCATGCAGGTGAGCAGGGTCGGGTTGAAGAGGCGAGGAGGGCCAAGTCCAATATCAAAACTCGGTTTCATGTAACGTAAATGATGTCAAATAATACAATTGCTTTTCTTGAAATTAGGCCATTCCCTCTCTTGAGAGAGTTTTTTTTTAAACACATTAAGATTCATGGAAACTTTTAGAAGGATTCAAAGAAACACGCTCAAGGATTTTAGGGCGCGATAAAGTTCTGGGTTTTCAGGACTATGCATTGTTTCACAACTTAATCCCTGCTTAATGACAGGGGTACCCTTTTATCTGTAGGATTCTCTCCGAGAAGAGCATTGTTTGGTAGGAAAGGAGAACATCTTTGATGTTTGTGAAATGTCCTTTGTTCAGAATCAACCAAAGAAAATAGGCTCTCTCACACACAAAGATGATAGTGTGCATTACAGGTAGTCCTTGATTTACAACCAGTCGCTTTGCAACTGTTTGAAGTTATGACAGACCTACCTTGGGTCTAGTTATGACTCAGATTCGAAGTTCCAATGGCTGCCTTTCCACCCCTACCTCCACCCACCCCGCATTCACACGGCCAAACTTCAAGCAGTTGGCCACACGACTGCATTTACGGCCGTTTGCACCACCTTTTTTTGACGGTTGTGCTGAAAACCAGCATTTCCTTCCAGTTTTTGGCAAACCCGCATCCACACCAAAGCATTGGTTCACTTAACAACTGCCATGCGT
>JANHZU010002391.1:103068-114868 GCA_032468055.1 Acrochordus granulatus | reverse complement strand
TGGCAGAGCTCTCATCTTCATTAGAGCACACAAGCCCCCCAACCACAGCAAGGTGGTGCCTCACTGGGGGGATGCATAATCATCAAGTACTCCAAAACATATTAATTTTTAAATAAACTAAAATGTCATGCTCCAGTGACATGTATAAAATGTTCCTAAGTTAGATAATAGATAACACTTGCTGACACTGTTTTTTTATTGAATGATGACTGTTGTTCTACAGCCATTCATTGAAGGAAATAGCCTTTTGAAACACAGCTATAGGGGAATGAGCAATTACAGAGGGAACTTCAGCCATTATAAAGAATGGGGACTGAGCAGTGAATGTCTTCTAATAGCAGCCCCATCATACTTATCCTTCTAGAAAGCAACGGGTTAGAAGCTGACAACTGCTTGGTTAACAGAAGGCTACTTATAATAGGACTTTGATCCAGCAGAGGCTCTTGCTGGGGAAAGACAGAGTGATATTTTGCCCCTCCACTCAAATCTTCTCTCTAAACTCTAGGTCTTAGGCCACATTTATACTGTCTCCCAAGCATATTTGTAGCAATGTAAGAAATTACATTGCCCCATGCACTGATAACCTTCTAGAGAACAAATGGCCTAAAAGCAAGCTAAGATAATAGAATATCTCATACAGATTTTCCTTATGGTATCCTTTATACTCTGAAAGAACACATAAGGAATGATATAAGGCTGTAGAAAGTCTATAGAAGAACTTTGTCCTCTTCACTGTTAAGTCTATATTCTGAACATGTCAGAAGTGTTTCTATCAATATATTTCTGCATAATTTCTATGTAGGATGGAATATGAATTGGGTAAGAATTCAAGATAAAGGTTCTCTACATGCCCAAATGAAAAGGTATACAAGGCGTGAAAATGGTGGCCCAAAAGTAGGCTTCAAGCAATTTGAAATTGAAAATGAAGAATGTGGATCCTTCATTAGGTGCTTGGACATGGGTTATTTTGGCAATGACTTCTAGACTGTGGTAGCCATCTCAGTGAATGCTGCTTTTGTGAGACCAGATAAAGTAGAAAAAGTGCTGGATTCCATTATCACAACCAGCATGATTTGAATGTTACTGAAATTAAAAATAGCATGGTTCTCATAGTGAGGTATGAATTAAAAATGAAGTGTGGATTTTTTCTTGGACTCTTGGAAAAAATTGATTCCACAAACTTTTCATTTTTTCTTTCATATTGTTGGAAATATCTCACCCTAACTATAGCATGACAATAACATTTGTGCAGATAATGTAATATTTACAGGAAAGTTGTCAAATAGAAGGTATACTGAAGGTAGACTAATTACAGTTTTGAGGGCCTATAAATGCCCAGCTTTTCTTTCACTTTTAATTTCAGGTACAGTTTTTAGGAAACTTCTGATTTCAGCAACTGGAATTGGTTTCTACAAAATTACTGGCCATGTAAGTACATGGAATCACAGGGTTCCATTAAACTGTTGTCACCAGTATTTTAAAAGAAGATGTTATAGTTTGGGAGGAATATTCTGCCTCCATAGTATTGTCTTCTAGCTTCAGGTTTTCACTAGGGAATATTAAATAATTCCAAAGGTTCTGGATGGATACATCTGGGCAAATCAAGAATTGTGATCCTAGAAACAAAGGTGTCTGGTTTACATCTGAACTTATTACACATTTCTCAGAATTATATTGGAACTGTCCTTTCCTTAACTAGTATTGTTTAATTTGGCCAGAGTATCATTTAGGGACAAGATAGTAGAATGTAGCGCTGCTGATTTAGGTTAGATTATACTTTACTTGTACAACATTTTGGTGTCTGGGAGGTAAATTCTGGGGGGGGGCTGTCAATTTGTTAATAAGGGGATCTTCAGTCACATAGGATCGGGGGTGGGACAAATCTGCTTGGTGTTCTGGAAAAACAGAATCCACTTTCTCTTTCCTGTTGTTTGTGGGAGATTAGGATGCTAAATACCTCAAAGTAACAATGTGTAAGTCCAATTTTTCCCAGGTCTTTTCCAATCTTCATTTGCATGGGATTAAGATGAACCCCTGCAGTGTCTGCCTTAGTTCCCTTTATCCTCCTGTGCAAGACCAGGCAATCATGAGCAGATCCTTCTTTCTTTCTCTTACCACTCTCCATAGTTGCAATGTTAAATGTCATCAAAACATTCATTTTAATTATTATCTCCTCCCTCCGTCCAATTTAAGAAAGTTAACATTGTTTAGACAAGGGTTACAGTGTATTTTACCATATGTTAATTTATCAGAATATGGTAGAGATCTTCTTGTAAAATTTGTCTTATATACACTTAATGGATGTATTTGCTTCTATGAAACATTTCAGTAACTATTTGTCACAAATGGCAATGACTAAGGTCTTTTCTGTGCTCTTGTTGCAAATGATAGAAAAGAAAGCGGGAAGAGATTCAAGTCAGGCAAGGGAAATGGGTTGACTTAGCAAACATGGTAGGCATTAGGGACCTACAAGGTGCAGAGTTCAGCTGGAGATACAATCCTTTTATTTATCCACCTTGTTTTTGAAGTGTACTCTAACCCAAAAAAACAAAAAGTAACATCATGAGAAGCAGTTAGCAGATTTACCTAGCTCTCTTGCCCTGGATAGCCATGGGCATGATGGAAAGATCAAGCACATGGATAACAGCAATAGAGCAGGAACTTGACCCACTCAGCCAAGAGCATTTTCTCAAGGATATGTATGAGCCCTCATTGAGCAAAGCTAGGTAGATATATTTATGTAGAAATGTCGAGGCAGTTAGAGATTTAAAGAAATCTTGCTAAAAATAAATAAGATTCCATAACTTGCTGAGATGCAAACTGTCCAACTCTATTTTAATTGAGTCTAGTGTATTGTTTGAATTCATCCACTACTGTGACTTTGTGTATCATAAAGAAACTATTTTTGTTGTAGTTTTACCAGCCAGGAGGATGTACCAATTTTTATTCATTCATATATATGTAAATTCCCTGAAATGTATACAAGGGACAATTCATGAAATTTGCATTATACTGAAAGAATAACTACATTGCCAAGAAAATTATATGGAAATGTCCTTGAAATCACCAAGAGTCAAACTTAGCTTAAAGGAGATTTTATTGAAAGTGGGGAACAATAGTTCAATAATCAAATATACCACAGACAAAATTAAAAAAAAATGATTCAAGTATTTCTAATGTTGTGTATGTGGGTTTGGGAACTACTAAGTACGAAAACAGCAAATTTAGTGAAATATATTTACAATATCTTTCAGATAGGAGAAGAGAAAAGAGATACTGAAATAACTACCAGATTTTGATCAATTAAATATTCTATTAATAAAATGTCCTTAATTAATGTGTATTTTATAAAATAAATTGCTTTTTTTTCTGTGGTTCAATCTGCTAGAACTGCTTTTTGTATCAAAAGAAGTCACTTGTTCTCAGCATGCTTTCTTAAATGTGTTTAACATGTGACATGTGATTCAGCTCTAAAACATTAGGAAAGAGTTATGGTGCAAGGGATGTACTGGCACAATTCCTATGGAACATGAGATGGCAGTTTTGTGAATAAAGAGGTGTTAAAAGCTCCTAATATGTTGACTGTGAATAAAAAGTGTGAATAGATAAATGAACTTAAATTGCACTGTAAGGAGATAAAGTTGGTTACAGAAAGATAGATGTAGCCAACTACAAGAGCAAACATGTACATTATTGCTTACTTTTTAGCAATGCTGTAGGTATATATAGGCTATTCAATAAAATAAAATTGAACTTACTACATAAAGATAACCATCTATCATTTTTTTTTAAAAAGCAACATAAAAAGAAAGCATTTCATAATATATAATCAGTCAAAGGAGACAGCATCAGGCATGGATGAGGTCTTTTTCAAATGATGTTTTGGAAGAAACCAGATAAGAGTCAGGAAATAAAATTGCTATGTGCTATTTGTATTGCACTGGAACAGGAAATTAGAATCCTTACTATTCACAAATATATATTTCTAAGCAATTGTTAAATCTGCAGAGAATTTGAGTTTGTGAGCTTGGCTGGGATTTCAAAAACTAAACACACACATATTTACACTGGAAGACAAAAATCCACATAACCCGTATTGTGACTGCACCAACTTATGACAACTGTTTTAGCAGACCCAGTTGTTGTTATTAGGCAAATCTCTCCCCTGAGTGGCAGCATCCCATGTCACATGATGTCCTCCTGGTTTTTCCTTTGATTTTGCTTGCAGGGAGCCAGCAGTGAAGGTTGCAAATAGAGATCACTGGACTGCTGGATGCTATAGCATCATAATTGCAAACCAGTTTCTGAGCGCCCAAATCATAATCAGGTGAATGTGGGGGCACTGCGTTGGCTACAACCATGTGGACCCATTCTAAGTTCCACATGCTCAGTGCTGTTTAAACTTTGAATGATCCCTGAATGAGTGGATGTTTCGTAGGACTACCTGTACATTCAAAAGTAGGTTCATAAAATTAACTGGAAACATCTATTCTTTGTTTCCCATTCTACATTTCTATTCCTTCTCCTCCCTGTCTGCATATATTTTTATTGCTTATGACTCTGGCTAGGGCTAGAATTTGATTTACTATAGTTATCATATCTGGGCCATAAAAATCTGGATGGAATGATGCCGATAAGACTGACAACTGTTTGTAAGAATTCAAATTTACCATGGTCTTTAAATTATGATTATTTAGATTTTGCTTTTAATTTCATGCCAGCAAAGAAAATTGCAGGAAGATCGTAAATCTAATCCTAACCCTAAAACAATTCCTGGTAGGTATTTTGGGAGTATTCTGTCTTATATAGGGCAGATCATTTTTGATATAAAAATTAAGTAGCTACGCTCATTTAGTAAGGTAACAGACTAGCAACCAGGAAGTTGTTAAATTCTAATCCCACCTTACAAATGAAAGCCATCTGGGTGACCTTGGGCCAGTAACTCTCTTTCAGCCCAGCCCACCTCACAGGGTTGCTGCTGTGGGAGAAACAAAAGGAAAAAGTTGTGTTAAAAAGTATTTTAAATATGTTTGCCACCTTGAGTTGTTTAAAATAATAAAGGCAGGATATAAATAAAATAAAAATTAATTAAAATATAGTTTGTTAGTTTTAGATTTTGTTGCCTGAACCTATATAAGATTGGTTATTCAATAACTATGATTGGGCAAATGATGACTTAGTAGCGTATTGTGTGAATATGTAGTTGTTTCATTGGAAGAAAACGATATCTATAGTGAGTAGTCATGATGGTTAGATACTTCCTTGCCTTTTGGAGGGCTTGTATTTCTTTCAATATTACATAGTGGGAGATTGCAATGGGCTTAAGCACTGCAGAATGGCTTTCTGCCCCACACCTGTGTAAAATTTTCTGGAGTATATAGATCAAAAGATGAACACTGCAAGAACATAGCCTAAAAACATAGGAAATAACTGAATGTCTAAATACATTTGGAACAATATATTCTGGTGGGGTAGCGCTATCCCAGACAAACCTGGTGTGCAGTTTGGGGGTTCTTCTGGACTCATGACTCCTGTTCGAAGAGCAGGTGGCAGCCACTGCTAGGAGAGCCTATGTGCAATGTCATGTTGTACACCAGTTGTGCCCTTTCCTGGACTGGGAGTCCCTCTGCTTAGTCACCTATGCCCTAGGCATCTAACCATTGGATTACTGCAATGGACTCTACATGGGGCTATTCTTGAAGACATTCAGAAGCTATAACTGGTGCAGAATGCTACTGTGTGGGCAGTTCTTGTGGCACCTAGAATGGCCCATGTAACACCTTTGCTTTGTGAGATGCACTGGCTGTCAGTTTGCTTCTGAGTGCAATTCAAGGTGTTAGTTTTGAACTTTAAAGCCCTTCATGGCATGGGTCCAGGGTATCTGAGGTAATGTCTCACTCCAATGGGGATGACCTGCCTCACTAGGGCTGCCAGAAGAGGCATGCTGCAGACCCCGTCAGTCTAGGAATTCCATGTGTCATGTGCTGTGGAACATTGTGCCCCCTGAGGTGAGGTCTGCACCTACCCTTTCAGCCTTCTGGAAGGGCCTGAAGACCTGGCTCTGTCAGCTGGCTTGGGGCCCCAATGGAGGTATGTCAGCGTGGAAGTGGTTAGTAGATTAATCTAATAGCACCTCCCCTCACATATATCTTGCTCGTCCCTTTCTACCTATTTAATTTTAAGTTATTTAAATTGATTTTAATGTTTACATTTATTGTTTTTAATATATTTTATTGTGAGCTGCCAAGAGTCATTTTCTGAGTTTGGTGGCATATAAATTTAAAAGAAAATAAAGAAAATGTGAACTATCATTCCTATAGGCTTGCTTATTATCTGCATAGCATGTGATGACATGCCATATTATAGATGTGAATGGAGATTAATCCCATTCCACATCAAATGAAATGTTTTTCTTAGGAGTTGCTTTAGATATTTAGCTATGACTAGTCAAGTGTTATGATAAGGTTACACATAAACAGAAGTGAGTAATTCCCTATTTTGCTTTTTTTTGGTGTTTTCAACTGTTCATACGCTAATTAACTATTCTCATCAGTTATCAATGGCATGTTTTTCATACACAATAGTGGGGCTATTCATCTGGATGGCAAAAATTCTGATCATCAAAAGATGGCAGTAATGTGGCCAATGTATTCTTTCTCTCATTCTCTTACATTAAATCTTGTGAATTTTGTATTCTGATGGTCACACTCTAATTTATTATCTTTATTTTGTACATATCTACAAATACAGTAAGGCTACTTACTGTATTTGAAACTTATGAGACATATGTACAATAGGCTTAAACAATCTCAGGAATAATTGTAAACTCTGAATATGCTTCCCTAGAAAATAACAAAGGAAAAGACATATTATAGTGCACTTTGCTTAATCAATTTTGATTGTATAATTCATACATTAACAATAGATGTAGATTAATGGATCTGAAATGCCGTTATGTTAGCAAATAACAAAAACAGTTAGTTCTAACTAAACATTATTGTACAGTAGTCACTTCTGCCTAAGATAACATTTCCAAGAATGGTTTCATCAGATAAAACTCTTGACATTTTGATGTATTTATAATGTGTATGAACTTTCCTCTCAATTCCTCTTGATTGTAAATATTTAGAGAATTGTGCAAGTCTTGTGTTAGACTGTGATATGATTTTGTTTGTTTGCAGAGTTTTTGGGGAAATGGTTTATCATTAAAAATGACCTTACCTACTATTTACTATACTGTTGTCGTCGTCTTATATTTAGGCTCAAAGTTTTGTTTAAGTGGTGTTGTCAGGAGGAACAGAGAGCTGCTTGCCAATATCAGAAACGTAGAATAGTTTCTTCTGCTCCAGGGCCTTACAAAAGTGATAGAATTACAGGTATCAGAATTTCGGTCTAGAAGGTTCTGTTGGGAATCGGGAGAAATGTGGTGTCAATATAGGGTCAAGTCGAGAAAACTTGCATAAAATTAATGGAGTCTGAGAATTCCATGTCTGAACGCTTATTAAAACAATTACAACAGCAATAACACCACCACCCAAAGCTTCATTTTTCCATTCTTTCTTCACCAAATTAACCAAGAAGATTTGTGGTTGGGATAGGGAATGTGTTATTATGATCTCCCAATTCTCCTTTTAAAATTCACCATAATGTACACACAAATCCATGCTGAGTGATCTTTGATAGCAGAGCTATGCAAAGTTTACAAAGATTATCTAGCTTTGACAGAAGATTGTGAGAAGCCTCCTTTCAAAGCTGCTTCATGAAATAATGCTTCCTCTGATTTTAAAGGCAAAACTTTTCCAATTCTACTATCCCAATAGGTTTCTATGCATGTATGAGGCAATATTCAAGGAGTATTACATGGCTTCTGAAGAAGATAGTTCCTCATCAAAGTGGGGTGATGGTGGGGAAGGTCAAAATTTGCAAGATGGCAGGCACAGCACTGGGATCAGAGCCCTATCACTTTTGTGAGGCATACTCACACAAAGGATGTGTTATTTGATCACAATACTGCTCCTGTCATTTTGCAAATTTTGACAACTCTTTATGGACAAGCCTGTCACCAAGGCTAAACTCAGCCACCTTGCACAAGCCTACTGGATAATAATTTCAGTCTCTCTATTATAGAGAAAATTATAGATGCTCAGCTCCCTTGAAAGACGAAACAAGCCACCATTTTCTGAGTAGCAAGCACTCCTCACAAACTGGTCAAATTTCTTCAGTCTTACTTCTGAATAAAAGCCTTCCTTTCTGATGAAATCAATCCCTGCCATATCAGCAAGCTTAAAAGATCCCCCCAAAAGTAAATTCCCCACAGAGTGAAGAAATATTACATGGCAGGTGGCTGTAACATTGAACCAGAACCCAGATAAAATTAGTGCAGATTTATTTTTGCTACCTTGGAACATTGCAACAGACAGCGTGTGAAGTAAACTTCATTTAAATGCAAAGTGAGATGTTTGATTGTGTTAACAATTTGTACTGGTTACTTTACCCAGTGGATAGAATATCTTCCAGAGTATAAATAAAATGAAGAGGTAAAACCTGAATTAATTCAACCTACTAATTTTAGCACAGTTCTTACTTCCAGACACTTTGCCCGCTTTGCTATGCTAACGTGGGGCAAGTCTCCAATTTTCCTTTCTGGAAAGTTTATAACTTGCCACTTGAAACTCTGACAGAAGGTCGCTGTAAAATACTATCAATACTGGGTAAATGGTTCTTGTTTACACTGAGGAGCAAATCTAAAGTTCAATGAATGCTTCTATACTTTTGTGTATTATCGTGAAAGAGACATTACTAAACCAGCTCAGAGGTTTCAGAGAAGGGACAGTACATGCCATTCAGACTGAGTAATGTGATCTGACTAATACATCAAGATGTAACCTATCATTATAGTTACAAGTTTAAAATGAGTAATGAAGAGATTTGGGCCATGACAGGCTATGGTACAAAAAAAGTGTTAGCGTGTGTTAGCCTTTAAGATGATACCAGGTGGGGGGAAGGTGGTTGGGATTAATCACAATTGGGATGGGTTTAAATGATATTTTAAACTATGAATTATGGTTTAGACACCAGAGTGAGTGGGTTCACATAACAGACAAAGCTATTTTTTTTAAAAAAAACCTTGTTATTACTTAGTGTATTTTATGGGCCTGGCACCTTGCTATTTTTGGTGCAACAAATATACTCCAGTTAACCTTCCTTTGGCAATAGTTCTTATCTTCAAATAAGTCATTTTCTTCAAATGCATTAGAGTTGCTGGTTGAGAATTCTGAAAGTTACTTTTTATTTTTTTTCTTTCTGAAATAATTATTTTTCTAAGGATTTTTTTTACTTCTGATGGGCAATGGTCAAGTTGACATGAATCAGCACTACAGTTTAGTTTGCTGAGTTGTGGGTGTTGTTAATTTAGAGCAGTGTTTCTCAGCCTCAGCAGATGTTTAAGATGTATGGACTCCAACTCCCAGAATGCTGTCTGGGGAATTCTGGGAATTGAAGTCTACTCATGATAAAATTGCTAAGGTAGAGAAACACTGATTTAGAAACCAGTGTATTTATGAGAACATTGAAAACTGATGTAATTAAGAAAACCAGGTTTAACAATTGGTTGCCATACTGTGCAGTCACAGAAACTATCAGGAGATATTCTGTTACTACCTAACTTCCAGAAAGGTGCCTCATCTGGCATTCTTCTCCTAACTCCAGCATTAGAGAGAGTTAGGGCTCCCACATTCTGTGCTGCTTTTCTGGCAAATTAAAAGAAGAAAATAAAAAGAAATGAAATAAATTCTACAGTCGCATCTCATGTGATGTTGGGAAGGAGAGTTATGGAAATAAAAATGCCTTTTGGAAAATAAACCAATATCACAAAAGTTAAATCAAATAAAACTGGGATGAGATAAAAGTTCAAGCAGGAGCTCTAGTGCATTCACCAGAATCTAGACCATTTATAACTTTGATCAAATCATTTTTTACTCCTACCTCTCTGTCATGGGATGCCAGACTAAGACCATTTCCTATAGCATACAAGTAGGTAATGCCACACAATTCTGTATCCATAAATATACCAACAGTATGTCTGACTTCCTTCATAACATCACAGAGAAGCTAGATGGCATCTCCATCAGCTACTACTGACCTATTATGGCAGTGCATGGGACAGTTGATTGCATTGTGCCCTCTGACTGGTTTTATGATCTTCCTACTATCTGCATCCTGAGTAGGAAGTTCTGACCATGTGCTTCTGTGATGGTTTGGATGGCTGGAAGAGTCTTGGGAGGAGGATATGGAAAACTAGTGCCTTTTCACAGTTCACCTGCTATACCAGTGCCCTTGGGCTGTCAATGCCACTGCTTGTGCATATATATGAATGTGGGGTTGAGCCATGAGGCTACACTCATCATACTCCCAATGGCCTATGACAGGATGGACAGCTACTTTTCTCTCAGACCCAAGGTCTCATTTAGTTAATGCATGATCAGTTGTAGTTTTCCTATGCAGGCATCCAAAATAACACTATACTTAACCTTAGGCTTCCAGTGGAAAACCATTTGCAAGGAGACAATCAGCATTCCATAGCACTCAAAATACTCCCAAATTCTCTACTAAGAATACACATGCTGCATATGAGCATTATTACTTGCACTTGCTGATCCTGTAGTCAGGAACCGCTTCTATAGTGATGGGTCTGAGAATGTTAGTTCCATACTCTCTGCTCCTTGTCTTGGCTCTCATTCAATCTGTGCAGGAATATCCTTGCTTTAGAGTGGAGGCAATGAATTCTGTCTCAGCCCCTTGCCCAGGAGCCAAACAGAACCTAAAAGAAGCAAAGGAAAGGAGGCCTGTTAAGGTCTGAATGGTATGGGTCTGTGTTATTGTTATTGTTCAGCCGCTAAGTTGTGTCTGATTCCTCGTGATCCTATGGATTGCAGCATGCCAGGCCTCTCTGTCCTCCATTGTCTCCTGGAGCACATTCAAACCCATGGCCATCGCGTCAATTATGCTATTTAACATCTCATCCTCTGCCATCTCCTTCTCTTTTACCACCAGTTTTTTCAGACTTCACATTTTCCAATGAGTCCTCTCTTTACATTAGATGACCAAAGTATTTGAGCTTCAGCTTCAGTATCTGTTCTTCCAATGAACAGTCAGGGTTGATTTCCTTCAGGATTGACTGGTTTGATCTCCTTGCAGACCAAGGGACTCTCAAGTGTCTTCTCAGCACCACAGTCTGAAGGCATCAATTCTTCAGCACTTAGCCATCTGTATGGTCCAACTCTCACAGACATATATTACTATCAGGAAAACCATAACTTTGATTATACAGACCTTTATCAGCAAGGTCATGTCTCTGCTTCTTAATATGTTGTCTAAGTTTGCCATAGTTTTCTTCCTAGGACCAAGCTTCTTTTAATTTCATGGTTGTAGTCACCGTCTGCAGTGATCTTGGAGCCCAAGAAGTTAAAATCTGCCACTGTTTCCATTTCTTCCTCTTCTATTTGCCAGGAAGCAATGGGACCAGATGCCATGATCTTAGTTTTTTTAATGCTGAGTTTCAAGCCAGCTTTTGTCCTCTTCTCTTTCACCCTCATCAAGAGGCTCCTTAGTTCCTCTTCGCTTTCTGCCATTATATTGTCTGCATATCTGGGGTTATTGATATTTCTCCTGAAAATCTTAGTTCTGGCTTGTGATTCACCTAGCCTGATATTTAGCGTGATGTAAAAAGACGCTTGCTCCTTGGGAGGAAAGCTATGGCCAACCTAGACAGTGTAGTAAGAAGCAGAGACATCACCTTGCC
>JANHZU010002391.1:42001-54790 GCA_032468055.1 Acrochordus granulatus | reverse complement strand
ATTTTATTTGAGTTTATTTTTAGTTTAGTTTTTTTAAGCCCTAGTGATATATTTTTTGGAATGTATCCCCAATCTCCCACTAACGCCACTTTCAGGCAAAAGATGACCAGCATCTGTGCCTATCCTAAGGAAACTATTCTGTTTAGTAAAACCCCTAGAAGCTGTTCTGAAAGATCTGCCACAATTTACAAATAAACTGGACAGTCATTTTAATAGCTTGCTAACCCAAAAAGACTATCTTTTGGAATTGAAACTTTTATCTTCTGTAGTTTTGCTACCTTTTTAATCCAGCTTAAAAACCTTGAAGGAGGTTTTTAAAAAATACTTTTTAATTTAAAGAAGAGATATTTCTTTCTGTAATGTAGAGTTCTCTACATCAGAAGTAGAAAAATGCAAAAGGCTAGATTTT
Source organism: Acrochordus granulatus (assembly GCA_032468055.1). Classification (NCBI taxonomy): domain Eukaryota; kingdom Metazoa; phylum Chordata; class Lepidosauria; order Squamata; family Acrochordidae; genus Acrochordus; species Acrochordus granulatus. The sequence continues at coordinate 54,381 of JANHZU010002391.1, read as the reverse complement.
TAGGAAAAATTTCCAGACAGTTGCATGAATACTATATGTCCATGAACATGTCCAAAAAAAAATCACCATAAAATCAAGCTTACAATTTAAATAATTCTTCATTTAGTTTTTCTTTCTTTCTTTCTTCTTTCTGTCTTCTCTCTCTCTTTTTCTGCCACCACAGTCACCACAACTGTAGCTAAATGTAGAGTTTTTAAATGGCCACATATTCAGTTTCCTGGAAACAGTACAGAAATGGTTTCATCTATAATCCTGAGATTTCCAGGAGGCTTCTACCCAAATACGAACCAAATCCTGCCCTACTTAATTGTCTGAGAACAATTAAGTTCAGCTAGTGCTAAATATGGTGAGCACAGAAATGAGAAGTTGTGAACTCAGCTATCTTTTGTTTATTCCAAAATGGGAAATGAAAATTGGGGTTCTTTAGAGACGTAGAAACTGGATTGCATTTACAATATTCATCTTGCTGCTTGAAAATGTTGAAATTTTATTTTGCTTCCCAAAAATATGTAAAATGGGGTAGGATGAATGATTGACCCAAAATCACTGAGTTTTACAGATGAAGGTGAAGTTGAACCTAAGTCTTTCCTTTCTAATCCAGCATCTTAATTCCAATTATTCTGAAAGACCTAAGTAATTAATTATTTAGAAAGCATGAATATTAAAACAATTTGCTTCATAAAAGTTATTACAATAATGTCATTAGGTAGAACTAGATGGCAAGAAGACAAAATTATCAAATAGAAAATGCCAAGTGTATTGTATTGTGAAACATTGTAATTTGCATGCAAATTAAGTATTGAAATAAAAGTGCATTTTGGAAATATACAGAAACGTAGACTAAATCACGAAATTGAAGGTTTATCTTGTTTCTGTTCTATTTGTTTTCAATATATGATTTTTTGTAGCACAGTTTAAATATGAGGGACTTGATTTATAAATATGAGGGAGTAGGGTATAATTGTGAAATGATTTTCTGCTTAAGTATGACCACTGTACCTGCATGTACTTGGTGCACCTGTCTTTGCAAAAATGTTAAATAATTTTTTCTGTCTTCACGCCAAACTCTCGAGTTTTATTTTAAGTTGGAAGCTGGGTCGTTTCTAACACACTTACCCAGAACTGTATTATTCCACCCAAAGTTATTAGGCAGGAGGCATCTAAAAAGTTCTGGCTTACTGGTTAAGAGATGGAGCACTGCTATTGATTGGGCAATGTAATAATAATCTTCCCAAAGAAGGTAGCTTTATATCTTGTGCATCTGATAAAACTTGAGGATAAGTCCTCGAAGAAGAGAGAACAAGAAGTCTCTTTCCGTTAATATCATTAATCTTCTCTGCAACAAAGGTAACGAAATTACCTTCGAAAAGGTAATATATAATTTATATTTATAATTTAACGAGGCAGGTTATCCATGATGTCTGTGGTGGATATGATGGGGTGATTGAAGTCCTGGTTCCTTTAATGTACGTGAAAAACAGTGTGTACATGTGAGAAAGGATAGGGCTTTGATCACCCAATTGTTCCCACCATTTGATTCTTTTGATCCCTGTAGCTAAACATCTGATGACACCTATTTATTTAGAATTCTGAGCGTGATTCTTTTGTTGTATTCCTTATAGTTCCTTTTTCCAAATAAAGTTCTTTATTTATCCATAAGTTAAGCTTCATTAAATCTGTTAATGAATTGCTCCAAGGTTTTAAGTTGTATATTTCATCTTCTTTTCAGGTTTCATGGAGCTGGAATGAAGAAAGGGGTCTTGGGTAAAAAGGTTAAAAAGCGAGACAAATTAGTAGGCATCAGGAGTTTCAGCTGAATTGGTTGGCAACCTATTATAATTATCTTTTAATGGAAAACCCTTGGAAGAAAAGGTCTGCAAAGAGGTTTCAAATAATGTCCTCTCCTGGTTATAACACTATCCTCAATATTATTTCTTCATCAAGAAAAAGCACTTGGGCTCTGCAGCACATCTGAAAATTTAAGAAATAGCAATTTGAGAATTATCTCAGATTTTTTAAAAGAAAAAACAGTTCCACTGAAAGTATCAGTAATATAGTTCTATAGAAATTCAATCAATCTGGACAGTAAAGTGTATTAAGCTCAGTTGCATTTGCTCTCTTGGTGACATACTTTTATATTACTATAACCCTTTGAAATCCAGGCTAACCAAATGCTTAGGTTATTCTAGATATAAAGATTATGATTAGTTTAACCTTAATGTATTTGGGGTTAAATTCTCCAAGTCACCAGAACATTGTAGAACTGATATTCTATTAAAATACTTGACACAGAGAATGTGCTAATTTCTTGTACTTAAGAAATATTTAATATTTGTTCCCAAGTGGCCAAGTGTGAGTTAAAAATATTTTTCTTGAGCTGGGAATTACCCTATTCTCATTATTGTTGAGGATAACCGATGAGATTGTTATTGCCTTAGAAGTAGAACCAGCTCAAGACAAAGTTTTTCACCCCTTTTACATAGCATTTCAAGCTGGAAAAAATGAAGGTACCTTCCAACTGCTTCTCGAGTATGGCAAATGAAAATGGTTGTGGTGGTGGTACAGAAGTGCATCGATTGGTGTTAATCATCTGCTTGGAGGAAAATGACCAATTTCAGGCATTATCTCTCCTGTTATTGCTAAAAAGAAAGGCTTCATTTGCAGGATTTTGGGTGAATGCAGTGAAGACTACTATAAGAGAAAAAAACGTTTAGTTCAAGAATTACAAATAGCTAGGAACATAAAGAGATAATGAATATAAGAGGGTTTACATTTCCTCATGAAACAATGCCAATCAAACAGTAAAACATTAAATAGTAAATGTAATAAAAGTCTTAAGAGAAATAATACTCAATGCTTTGCTACCAGTAAAATTTATAGGGACTTGCACTATTATTTTCTGAACAAAAGAGCACCCTGTCAACAGATGAAAGTTTATGAGAAGAGTGAACTTCTGTATTTGTAGAATTTTCTATTTTATCCTGCAGGACTAAGATTTATCTTCCTTCTCAGTGGCTGTGTCATGCCCTGGCTTCATTGTCTCCCCTACTGGGCCTGCCCTATTTTTAATGTCTCTTGCTGCCTGCACAACCATCTCAGGGGACAACTGGACACTCTTTGCAGAGGAGCTGCCCTGTTATAACTGTCTGCTCGGTGGTTGTAATGGTCTATTGGAAATGACTGACTCATCCATCTTAGAGTGTTTAGGGATGTAAGAGAAAAGTGCAGTGCCTGCATTTAGGAAGCTTCATGGCCGTTCCCTTTTTATTTTATACCTTTCAGTTTCCAGTGAAGCATCTCTGACAGAAGGATGACTAAACTCAACTTTATGTGTTATTAAACTAAGTTGCTTTTCATTATGTTACTTGAATCTCACTCAACAATGTTTGGCTTAATTATTATAATTGCAGGGTACAGTGGGAATTAAATTACAGTTATCTCTGAAATATATTTAATAAAATGGCAGGTTTCAAGAGCTTACAAAACTCTAAGAAAAAAAGTAGACACTGGAATTATTAAATTCTGGGTGATTGTTATTTTTTGTTGTTATTTAATGAGAGATAGTTACTTGCTTTATTATTTCAGAATTATATTTTAATTTCATAGCAATCAAACTTGCTTCAAGGAGAAACACCATAGGCTCTCACATACATAAGAAGCTACATTGGGTAATTAGGATTTCACACAAATCACACTTTTTTCCATTCCTGACAAACAGGTAGAAATGAAATAATTTAGGAAAAATAATCAACCCCGTGGAGAATTTTGCTAAGGGTCTCACACTTTACCCTATGATGTATTTTCAGTTTTTGCATTACATATGAGTACAGGATTCTAATTTTGAAATAAAAAATATTTGTAGCTATTCATCTCCAGTTAACTATTCATACTTCTTTTCTAGTGCTTGCTTGTAGCTACAAGGCATCAATCAATTTGTTAAACAAGCATATATGATCTTCAGAATATTTAAGGTCACATATATCTTTATGGTTTTTCATGTTTTATGGCTACCTTTAGGAAACCGTTAATGATTTATGCATACTGAAAAGCTCAGTAGGAATTCGCAACAAAAGTTTAAAAAGCAGGCATCTGGATTATCCAAGATTTATCACCTTGGATAAAAGGTGAAACGTCTTCTACTTGAAAAATCCAATCCAGATGCCTGCTTTTTAAACTTTTGTTGCGATGCAATTACCCTGGACGAGTGAGAGTCTTCACAGACATCTCAGTAGGAATTATCACATGGAAATAGTCCCCTGAATTATGTGGCCAAAGTATTTGAGCTTCAGCTTCTTGGCCACATAATGTGAAGAGAGGACTCATTGGAAAAGACCATGATGCTGGGAAAGATGAAGGCAAAAGGAGAAGGGGACAGCAAAGGAGGAGATGGTTAGATAGTGTAGTCAGTACTATGGGCATGGGTTTGGGCAGACTCTGGGAGGCAATGCAGGACAGGGAGGACTGGCATGCTGCATTCCAAGGATTTGCAAAGACTCAGACATGACTGTGTGATTGAACAACAATAAGGATTAAGATTACCTTATACGGGATAATGTTTTCTACTTGCATTTTTTTTACTTCTTGCTTTTTCTTATATGTCCATTTATCTCCAAGATCTACTGTCTTACATTCAGAATTTTTCATCAAATTTTCATCAACCAAACCTCTGAAATTTCTGTCATAAACAATTGACTACATCATGTTTTTATATTTGTATTCGCTCCTTCTCATAGTCACATATTTAAATATGCTTTAAAAAAAACATTTCCAAAGCAAATACTTTCCAAACAGTCATAGAAGGGCCTGCCTTCTTGGAGCTTCTTATGGCCTAATCATCCCAGTGTATCATTATCATCATTCTCTGTTGTATATGATGTAAATATCATGATATGAATGTTTTCTTTCAAATGCATCCATACTTTCAGACATAAAAAGGTAAAGGTTTCCCTGTCCAATCATGTCCAAATCTAGAGAGTAGTGCTCATCTCCAGTTCACAACCCATGGAGCCAGTGTTGTCCAAAGATGTTTCCTTGGTTATGTAGCTTTCATGACTATATGCCAAGCTGCATGGAACGCTGTTATCTTTCCCACCAAATTAGGCGGTAACTATTTATCTATTTGCATTTTTACATGATTTTGAACTACTAAATTGGCCATAGCTGGGGCAGTAACAGGAACTCACTCCATTATAATTATCTCTTCTATTCATTACTACATCTTTATTCCCTATATGTAGTTATCAGCTACAGCATACAAAATCACAGAACCTTTATTCTGACTCATTACATCCTTTTCCTTTTTATCAGTTTTACAGACTTTAACCCTAACCCTCTGAAATCTGAGCTTCTACCTTTAAGGCTTCAGGAAAGTATTAAAAACAGAGTTGTTTTAAACAATCCTTGATTTGTAACTCTTCCTTCCTTCCTTCCTTCCTTCCTTCCTTCCTTCCTTCCTTCCTTCCTTCCTTCCTTTTTATTATGTGTTAATTCATGCTTTTAAAATTACTCCTTTTATATTCTAAGGATTATTGATATATCATAGGTGTTTCTAGAAGTGCTTCCTGCACCCATTATGATTTTGGTCAATTATGGTTTTCAACAATATTTTTCAGTAATATGTAACTAGCTTTATTAATGTCAGCTATATCCACTCTAACGGCAAGGATGGTACTAATCAGTTTGGGCATATTTTGGTCACATTCCCAAAAGACAACTAAAGTCCACTTTTAAATCATGTATGCTCACACTATCCCATTATTAACCTCACCAGGAGGATCAAAAAAAAAAAAACAAGGCCAAATAAGACAATTCTACTTTATTGTAATGTAACATTAACAGAATCTTCCAAGTCTGAAAATATACTTCTCCTGCTGTCACATTTACAACCCAATAATTTAGGGAGGGTCCTTCCTGGGTCTGTTGCTTCGCCCACTATGCAGCTGTAGGCTATGGTCCCTCTTATCTGACCATTCCTTAGTCAATATCTCTTTGCCCAATCTCCCAAGGTCACTCCCTTGTACTATTACATTCTTGGACATCAGATCTAGAGATTATCTTTCAAGACCAAATGTGGTTGTATTCTGACAACTTGGAAGTTTATGCAGCATAGTAATATATGATCAGGAGGCTTTAAACATATAACCATAGTTTTTGATTGCCAGAACTTCCTACTGAATTTTAGATATAATGACAAATTTATACTCCCATTTCATTTCTGTGTGCCATTTCAACTACCTAACATCTCCTCCCAGGGTTTGCAGGGGGTGGGAGGATAATGACCAAACATACATTATAATGAAAGCAACATGAGCTACATACTTGTATCTGATACCAGGACCAAGTACAAAAGTTGGGGGTTGTGTCATGTGATTGTAATGCATATTCTATCATTTTACAGCATTGTGGTTTGTAAACATGACCCTCTCATGGATTTTATTTTCAGATTAATCAGACTCAACAACAATTGCAATGTTTATAGCTTTTCAAAAAAATGTAATAATGTACATTATAGCATACTCAAAACAGATTATAAATCTTTAATGTAAAACAAAATAATAATGCAGAAATTGATGGTTTTGTCAATTTACCTCTTTATATCTGTTCTGTAAATGGTGGCCTGGCTTTCATGAAGAGAAGTTAAATCACTTTCCTTGAAAAACTTAAATGTCTCTCTATAACAGATTGCAACTTCAAGCTGGGCTTTATATCTTCCATTCTTTTGTTGTCTTGAAAAGGAACTTGCAGAGGGAATAAAACACAGGTTTTTGTTTACAGTGACTGCCATTAATCAATCATGCTATTTATGAAAAGAGCTTAGTTCCTGCTGTTTGCTCCCATCCAAAAAAAATTACCTCTGGAAGGTAATTACATTCTCCAGATACATATAATATTAGAAAAAAAAGCTGCAACTTATAATACAGCTCAACTGTCCTTTGTTGCCAATATTTCCACTACATACAAAACAAGATTGAGAGAAACTTATTGTTGCCTACTCAGAATACCAGATTCCTTTTTTTTTTTTGTCCTTAACCTCTATTTCTCCTTATTTAGACTTTCAGAGGACATTATATAATTCTCAGAGACCTTGAAACCTACAAACAAACAAAATCAATGTTATATTTCAGCAATATTGGTTTTGGTTCCTGAAAACATGTTGGCATTTTTCCAATATAGAAATATAATACTATATAATATAAAATAGTAAATAAAAATCAACAGGGAAAATTAAGTCCTATTAATGCTAAAATGAGTCTGAATATTTTTTTACTTGTTTAGGGAATAGAACACAACTGTATCTCTGTTCAATACCTAAACTTTTAGCTTTAACCTTGAAAAACTTTGATTTATTTACATTGATTTGGCTTCGTAAATTTTTCCAGTCTTTTAAATTTCTCATGGAGGTGGAAAACAATAAAATGCAGAATTATTGTTGTATCTTTTGAATAGAGTCACTAAGTATTTTAAATGCTGTGCAACAATTGGATTGCAGTTATAGTTTGTCTTCTGTAAAACTCACAATTAGTTGCATAATATCAATCTCAATCTATGTATTATTTATTCATTTAATTTATAGACCATCATGATCAGGAATCTCATTGGTTTACAACTTAATTAAAATTGGAACACAAATAAACCCTCAAACAAAATTATTATCAATAAAATCTGATATTCAAAAGCAACTCCAAACTGCAGGTAGAAAGAAAATTTTATAGAAAAAGAATAGTAGAAGGGAGGACTCTTTCCAAGGAGATTATAAAAATGAAAACCATACAGTGAAATATCAATGAAAGCAGGAGGAGAGGAAGACATGAATGTGTGAAAGAAGACTGAGCTGAAAGAAGGCAAAAATAATAAACCAGACACACATTTAAAACAAAAACAATAAAAATAATAAACATTGCACAGGTGTTAGTTAAAATGTATTTATGTCTGAGTTAAAACACATATTCCTCTTATATGAACATTTATTGTTGTTGTCCATGTTCTGAAAGTATGAGGGTTTTTTAAGGTTTAACAATAGAAAATAAAAAGTTAGGATATCAACATAATACCAAGCAAAATATCTAATTCTGTAATGACTTGTGTTGTTTTTGCATATGTCTTGTTCAAAAATCAAAATTGTGTATTATGCTAATGTACTAGCAGCCATTTGCATATTCACAAGCTTGTCTCAGATTTAAACTTCAGGAACCATCTGTTCAATAATTTGCATAATTATAATAATTATAATTTAATAATTACAATTGCATAATAAGCCCTTCTATATAAAATGGCTAACTGAACAGCCACTGCTTTGGAAAATGTCTTTCAAAGTACACTTAGCTCCTTTGGTCAAGAGGGTTCTCTCCCCATCCTTTATGTTCACATAGACAAAACATTCTCTGCTCCATCACTGAAGCTGCTGAGAATGGGACAGGATTACAAATGGCTTAAGGTCCATTCAAATATTATTCAATTGAAAATGATTACTACACAGATTTTCCTTGGGTGCTGAAAACAGTAGCCTTGGGTTTATGGTTATAGTCTAAAAGTGTATAATGAATGTATGAATAATCTGCTTTCCTGCAGCATTCTCCATAATAGCCAGAGACAAAATCTAGTACTATTTTTTTAAAAAAAACCTTAGTAAGTCATTTGTCTTCTTTTGTGTACTGTTAAGAATAAAATTTGTCCTTACATCAAAAGGACCTTATATTGTTGTTGTCATAGCAGTCTCTTCCCTATGATATATACTGCAATTTATCATGATATAATTAGAATAAAATTGCCTTTTCTGTGTTGGCTGTTGGCTTTTCCACCTTGCAGATGTTCTGGAATCACAGACTCCAGATAATTTATCCTGATGTGTAGCAATCCTGGCATATGAAGTATCATCGCATCAGGAAGACCAGATGATGATTTTGAGTTCTGGGAATTGTAATTATAACACATAAGAAAGTACCAATATGGACGGGACTGGAGCAGACCTCCTTCTGCATACATTACTTTATTGACTACCACCAAAAGGAGATGCTGATATGGAAGGATGGTGTCCCATGCCCTTTTCGTGTGGGTGCCATAATTTAATTATTCTGTTCATTACCAGTCAGGGCTCTTCCTTCCTCCTTAAACTCACTTCTACATGACTAGTCTATCTATCCGCCAGATAGAGACTAATGAGGTTGCTTTCACAATTTTTAAATTTAAATTTACTAGGATGCTATGGAAACATCCCAATGTGACAAGTTCCTATTTTGGTTCTAGTAAAATGGTGTCTCCTAATCCAGATTGGATTTATTTGCTTTTCTCCAATAGTTGTATGGATTATTGCAACTCTTATCCAGAAGCACAACACAGAAAATTCTGGTATTTAAATTTGAAGCAAAGCCCATTTTTATCTTGGAAAGAATCAGCAAGAAATATAATAATTTAATGACATTTGTGCTTACAGCAGTGAGAATAAACTTTGCTCAACTTTATTCTTCAACAACTTTGGAAGAAAGACACTAGTCTGACAATATCTGACAGGGAATAAAAACATGAAGAATCCACAGCAGTGGCAAAACTAACTAACAAAACTAATATAATACAGAAGTTTAATTAAATTTAAGCAAGAATGGTTCCAATACATTGAACATATCATGCCACATATGCAATCACCAACAGTTTGGCTTCTGAAGGGGCCTAAATATATACATATACACTTTTGCAATGATTGCAAATATTTCAGATTAGCAGATGTACAAAAAAAAAAGAAGTCAGAAACTTAATAGGTTTTTTTTATCTTTTTTCCCTTTTCTTTTTTTCTTTTATACATTTTGGTATTTTAAAGACTCCAACCCTATAATTCTATATACCTTCTTTCTCTGGGTATCTCTTCCTTGGATAGCCTTCTGAGAAATAAAGCTAAATCCCCTTCCACTTAATGCCACATTTTTATATGCACACTGTTTCAGCAGCCCTGCCTGAACATACAGAATTTATCTCTTTATTCCCAAAACCCTTTTCTGGATATTCCTTTTTATAAAAATCCTGGAGCAACTTGTTTTGTTTTGTTTTGCCTTGTTTTATTTTTGTCTGTGAAAGCCTATTGTAATTTTTTTTTCCTGGGACTTTGGAGAGAATGGGTCCAACAGTGAGGTTTAAACTATTCCTTCTCTTTTCATGTAAAACCATACTTTGACTATATGGACCTTTGTCGGCAAGGTGATGTCTCTGTTTTTTAATATGCTCTCTAGATTTGCCATAGCTTTCCTCCCAAGGAGCAAAGTGTTTTAATTTCATGGCTGCAGTCACCATTTGCAGTGATCTTGGAGCCAAGAAGGTAAAATCCACCATTGCTTCCATTTCTTCCCCTTCTATTTGTCAGGAAGTGTTAGGACTGGATACCATGATCTTAGTTTTTTTAATGTTAAGTTTCAAGCCAGTTTTTTCATTCTCCTCTTTCACCTTCATCCAGAAGCTCTTTAGTTTCTCTTTATTTTCGATCATTAAAGTGGTATTGTCTGCATATCTGAGGTAGTTATTTCTCCCAGCAATCTTAATTTCAGCTTGTGATTCATCCATCCCAGAACTTCGCATGATGTATTCTGCATATAAATTAAATAAGCAGGGTAACAATATACAGCCTTGTTATACTTCTTTCCCAATTTTGAACCAATCGGTTGTTCCATGTCTGGTTCTAACTGTTGCTTCTTGACTACTATACAGGTTGCTCAGGAGACAGGGAAGATGGTCTGGTACTCCCATCTCTTTAAAATTTGTCACAGTTTGTTGTAATCAGCACAATGAAAGGCGATAGCAGAAGTAGATGTTTTTCTGAAACTCCCTCGCTTTTTCCATGATATTTCAGGTGGAATACCATTACCTCCACTAACTTTGTTGTTAGTAATGCTTCCTAAGGCCCACTTGACTTCACACTCCAGCATATCTGTCTCTAGGCCAGGGACCACACTATTGTGATTATCAGGACATTTAGATCTTTCTTGTATCGGTCTTCTTTGTATTCTTGCCACCCCTTCTTCATATCTTCTGCTTCTGTTTTTGCTACCATTTTTTGTCCTTTATCAGCCCACTTTTGCATGAAATGTTGCCTTGATATATCCAGTATTCTTGAAGAGATATCCCATTCTCTTGTTTTCCTCTATTTCTTTGTGTTGTTCATTTAAGAACAATATATCTATTCTTATATCTCCCTGCTATTATCTGGAAAATCTGTAATCAGTTGGGCATATCTTTCCCTTTCTCCCTTGTCTTTCACTTTCCTTCTTTCCTCAGCTATTTGTAAAGCTTCTTAGGTAGCCATTTTGCTCTCTTGCATTTATTTTTCCTTGGGATGGTTTTACTAGCTACCTCCTGTACTTCTGTCCTTAGTTCTTCAGGCACACTGTCTACCAGGTCTAATCCCTTAAATCGATTCATTACTCCACTATGTCATAAAGGATATGATTGAGATCATACCTGAATGGCCTGGTGGTTTTCCCTACTTTCTTTGGTTTAAGCCTAAATTTTGCAGTAAGAAGCTCATGATCTGAGCCACAGACAGCTCCAGGTCTTGTTTCAACTGACTGTATAGAGCTTCTCCATCTTTGGCTGCAAAGAACATTATCAATCTGATTATTTTCGGTGTTGACCACCTGGTGAAGTCCATGTGTAGAATTGATTCTTGGGTTGTTAGAAAGAGTCTTTGTTATGACAAGTGTGTTCTCTTGACAGAACTCTGTTAGCCTTTGCCCTGCTTTATTTTGTACTCCAAAGCTAAACTTGCCTGTTATTCTGGTTATCTTTTGACTTCCTTCTTTAGCATTCCAGTCCCCTATGATGAAAAGGACTTTTTCCTTTCTGGTGTTTTTTCCAGAAGATATTGTATGCTTTCATAGAACCAGTCAATTTCAGCTTCTTTTTGCATCAGTGTTTGGGGCATAGACTTGGATTACTGTGATGTTGAATGGTTTTCCTTGTATTCAAACCAATATCATTATGCTGTTTTTGAGATTATAGCCGATTCTTTTATTGACTATGAAAGCTACTCCATTTCTTCTATGGGAGTATTGCCTTTAGAATTAGGTCAAAGAGGTAATCCTAACTGAAGTCATTTAATATGGAGGATTGATACCCATTCAGTTATAGCACAATCTTATACAGTATATCTTTATCAGAAGGAATTTTTACTGTTTCCATTTACACTTATTTCCTGATAAATATAGATAGGAGTCTAGGCTTAACATTCCTCAAAATGGATTACTATTTCTGCTTCATTGGTTGGACATAGAAATTGAGAGAAACTCATGCCCAAATGCTTTGTTGTTGTTCAGTCGCGCAGTTGTGTCCGACTCTTCGCGACCCCATGGACTACATTACGCCAGGCCTCCCTGTCTTGCACTGCCTCCCGGAGTCTTCCC
>JANHZU010002391.1:22302-37357 GCA_032468055.1 Acrochordus granulatus | reverse complement strand
TGGCAGAGCTCTCATCTTCATTAGAGCACACAAGCCCCCCAACCACAGCAAGGTGGTGCCTCACTGGGGGGGCAAAGAACTATACACGTTGGATAATGCAACATTAGTTTCCAATGCACTTTCAATAAAAAAAAATCTCCTTTAATTGAAATACAACTGTATGTTGAGATTCTATTTCATAATTTTCATACATTTTCCCTCAATAGCTGTAGTCACTTCAAGATTCTGCATTATCTATGATGGAAACTATTTATTTGGTCACTGCTGTTACTGCTGCAAAATGAACTCCCTGTAAGTGAATTTTGAGACAAGAAATACTTTACTTGAATATTTTTTACCTGAGTTCCACAGTTATAAAACATAGAGTAGCAATCAACATCTGTATCAAAAAAAATAAGTATCCAAGGATGACCAGGGAAAGGGGAGGAGATCAACATTATCAAAATGGCAGGCATGACCAAGGTGAGCAAAACTCCATCCCTTTTAATGTGCATACCAGCTGTGTAAAATTTAGACATGCCTGCCATTATTTTTTTTAATGTTGACACTTTCCTATAAAGAACTCTTCTTTCTCACAAGAACATTCACACAGCAGAATTCAATATATTAATGAAAACAGAGGCAATGTATTAATGGAAATAGAAGCAATCATCTGAAGACAATATAGAGCCTTTGGGAAAAGATATAACAGAAACAAAAGAGCAAGTAGAAAGAAATGTTTAAGGGAAAAAGAGATTAAATAATGCAAATATATCTACAAAAGAAATGGAAATACACTGAGTCCAAAAACTTGAAATTCATCTTCATGTTAAACTGTCTTGATTGATCTAATGTGAAGAAAACTCATCTTCTTTTGGCTTATATGTCCACCAAAATACCTAGAACAATATCCAAGCTCCATGGATTTGCTACATCATGAGAGGTGTGGGAGTGGGAACTAGGGTAGCTTTCCAATAATCTGATCTTTGAATCATCATCTACATGTGCCAGTTTATTTCACAACATGTATAAGATTATCAAGTTTTCACAGAAACTTTTGAACTATTAATTTTTCGCCCTGCTTTTCTCTCTTTTTTATTCCTTTTGACCTCTGTTTTGTCTCTTCTTTTGGATGATGCATCTGTTGACCACTGTCTGTTGTCTTAAATAAAACTAATAACTATCTCATCCTAGAATTCACTTTGGAGAACCTGCCATGATAGAATTGGTCTGAAAGGTGATGATTCAGGTCAAGGTTTGGGTTTTAACCAAATCTGCAATATTACAAGCTATAGTTCTGATACTGATATTATTTTAAGAAAAAAAAAATTATAGCTATAATACTTGGTTGTGGTAATGTAAAGGAGTTTGACCAAGAATTTCACCCTATTAGAAATGATTATTTTAATTAGCTATTGTAAGTTATTAAATATTTACAGACAATTCTCTTCTCCTTTTCCAATTTTACATTCATTTAGCATAAGCAATAACGGAATAGTTAATTGACTTCTATGGATTGTGGAAAGGTTTTCCTCCTATTTTTCTCACAAAATAATTGATAATTAACTGAAATATAAATGTATATAGATTGAGCTATCATAAACATAATTTTACTAATACAGAGGGTCAGTTTCTTAAAATAGCTGTTTATTTTGAATATAATTTAACATATTATTTTCCTTTGACTCCAACTGCTAAAATAAAAACTAGGAGTGTTGTCTTTCTTTTGCAAGAATCAACACAAATAACATCTGTAAATAAATTGTCAGTGTTAAGAGTGTTGGGACAAGTTCAGGGGAAGCTGTAAGGGTTTTTTTTAAAATAAATCAAGAAGATGGCTGCAACCAAAGGGCAGGGCTGCAATTAAAAAGTTACCATCCTGACTTTTTTACAGACATCCCTCCCCCGTTAATCTTTTTGGATGAGTTTTTTTTCTCTTTATCTGTTTCAATTTTTCCCCTTTTTTCATTAACTCCAGAAAAGAAATAAATAAAATAATTATACAGAGCTGGTGTATTTTTATACTTGCGCATGAGTTTTATTCTTCTATAGTTATTCCTTCTATGAATTCAAGACAACATTCCTAACTTCTTTCTTTCTTTTCCTTTTTGTGACCATTATAGAGGAATAATCAGAAAGAAGCAGTGAATCCTATATGAAGCAAAGGAGCTCATTTACTCTCATCAGGACAAAAATATTTGCCCCCCAACATGTTATGAATGAAGGTGCTACTGGGGAAAGAAGAAAGAAGGATGAGAGACTAAGAAACATCAAGTTCCAGAGGAAAGCACCAGTGTACTAGTGAATGGATGATTGTTCTGAATACCACTACCAATTCATGCTGGAATCCTAAAAGATGGTTATAATCTTTCATTTCAAATTAAACTGATTCTCTGACAGTGAGATGGGTGGGCTATAAATTTGATAAATAAATAAATAATATATATAGGTAGAGATATATAAATATAGGTATGCCTTCCTATAAGTTCCCATTCAATTTGGTGAACGATAAATTGCTTTTGAATTTCTACCAAAGAAAAATAAAATTTCAGGGGTTGGAAATTTTTAATTTCAGTTACAAATCACATTGTACAGTAATCTGTTCAGCAATCTGCTGCTTCACTGGTTTTCACATGTGGAAAAATTCAGAGGAAAGGCATCAAGACAGACTTGTTCCTGTTTAACTTTTTCAGGATAGATGGACCACGAGGAAGAATCTTAACCCTGAGATATTTGTTTATTTGATTTCCATAGTTGCCCAGACCAGAGAGACCCAGAGCTATGTCCTTACCTCAGAGACTACAAACTGACTCAGAATCAGTCCTCTTTCTTGATGGAAAGCACTTCATAGGATTGTTGTTACGGTAATATCATGAACATTTACAGAGAAAAAGAATAGTATATAAAAATAGAAATTCAGAGAAATCATCCAAACAGTTTTCATAGAATCCTGGACAAAACATAGGCTAGACTATGCTGCTGCTTCTAGGTGCACCAGATGGCAGCTCTAACTGACTTTCATTGTTTAAAAAAACACAAAAATTGCTTGCTTAAGTTTTTAAGCAAATGGGCATTGTTAGCACTTGATGAGATATACTATACTTCCAGGATCATCATCAGAAAATCTCATGGCTGGGAACTAGCCTGGGAAGCGAAAATATGCCAGAAGAAGATAATGGCAAGCTACTCCTGCACTGTTGAAGTGAAGATCCAATGAACTCACCTTTCCAAAACAGATATATAGACTGAAGCAGGGACTTGCTTTGATGTAGCAAATGGAAATACATGACTGTAAAGTTTCTGCTGCTTTGGGGTTATTACAGACAATGTACGACATTGTAACTTCCCATCTAGGGATAACACTCAGGGAAGCTTGAGTGGTGATAATACTCTTAACACTGTGATGAGTAAAATGGTTTCATGTCATTAAATTCTGTGTCTACTTTTGGAGTCACCCGAAACTGTGAGATAGGTGGTATATAAATTAAAATAAACATAAATGTTCCATCAGTGGGGGGGAATACAACATATCTGAGAATTTAACTCAGTTCTCAGCAGTCTGAATATGATTTCAGCACTGACCAATCAATTAGTTGCTCACGATTTACTTTGAAATTCTGGATGATTTGGGCAGATTTAAGTTTCTTCCAAATGAATAGCTCATGAGTGAATAGCTAGTTGCCAAATATTTGTTCTTTTAAGTAGAGGTTATCAAGACAATTATTTCTTGAATGCAAACTCTTTTTCTGTGATAAATCTGTCTCAGTAGCATATCTCATTGTACCAGCTTGCTTCTTCTCCCAATTTGGCACACAAGGGAAGCCAGTGATGCTGTAATGGATACTTCTAGGAGGGGCCATAGTTGAAATGTCGGCTCTCCTGGTACCTCACAGAATCTAGTGTATAGAAGCAACACATCTATACAATCCTATCAGAAGAAGTTTTTCTTCAGTGTCTTGCTAAATCTGGCACCCCAGAAGAGCAAGTAAAAACATAAGGACATGCTTTTTAATCATTTTTGAAACTTATAAGATGTAATATGATATTTTCTGCATAGGTATACAGCACTTCACTATAGATTCTCTGTTGAATAATGGCCAAAGTGCTGTGATAGGGAACAGTCATTTTTCTTTATCCTTATCCTTTTTATCTTTGCTATCTTTGCCTTAAAGGAGATGCAGGGAGAAATGTAAAAATATTACAGTGAAAGTCTTGAGGATACTCTGCTGAAACTTGTCATCCATACCTGCTATTTCTTCCTGTCTTGTCATAAGCTAACTAGACAATTCTTGCCTCCCTGTTTGCTAAATGAGCATGGGTCCATTTCTTTGAGAGAGAGGCCAGTAGCATTTCCAAGTTCAAAAGCGAGATAGGCAAACGGTTCCAGAGATTAGCTCTGATTTATCTCAAGAATTACTGTAAAAATCAGCTTTAGAGGTGAAAGTCTTGGCCCTAGTTCATGGCATTTCTATTACTAAACAGACTACAGGTAGTCTTCATATTATAGCTGAGTCTGGAATTTTGGTTGTAGTAGTTGTGGTAGTTAAGCAGGTTACCACATAACTTTACTCAATTTTATTAACCCATTTTTATGAT
Organism: Acrochordus granulatus; assembly: GCA_032468055.1. Lineage (NCBI taxonomy): Eukaryota > Metazoa > Chordata > Lepidosauria > Squamata > Acrochordidae > Acrochordus > Acrochordus granulatus. The sequence goes on along the minus strand of JANHZU010002391.1, from coordinate 32,782 downwards.
GGTTGTAAAGCGAGTCACTATGGTCATTAAGCAAATCATGTGATCATTAAACAAACTATGGTTTGTTAAACAAATCCATTTTCCCAAATGGGCATTTATTGCTGGAAACTGGCAAAAAAATTGCACATCATGTCACATGACCATGGGGTGCTGCAACGGGTTGTAAATGCAAGCTGGTTGCCAAGTATCCAAAATGCAATCATATGACTGTGGTGAGGGTGGCAGTGTGCAGCAGTTGTAACATCAAGGATGGGTCACAAATAACTTTTTGGGGGGTCTGTTTTACAATTCTGAATGGTTGCTAAGCAAGGATAATGATACTTTAAACATTTTTCCCCATGGAATTGCTGTATTTGTGCAAATTAAGGGGTTACATTTAAGTTGAGAAATGAGTTGAAGCTGGTGACAAACAGGGAGAATTTGCTATGGGAAGCCAGGAAATGAATGGTGCTAAGAATCTGGTTGCCTGGGGCTTGTAATTAGCAGGCTGTAGAAAAGAGATTGTGGATGTGAAGGTAAACATGATGGAAATAATGTAATTGAATCAAAGGCTGATATAAACGGACAAAATGCAGCCTCAAGAAATCAGAACTGGAGATTTGCCAAAGAAAGGGTTTTCACCCTGAGAAGATGAGAGAAAGAAGCAAGACTTTAACAATTTGGAAAATATTTAAAATATGTGAAGCTCTGAGTACAAAAGTAAGCAGACCCAAAACTGTACTTAATGAAAACAGACTTGATCTGCTGAGACTTAGGCTGGAAGAAATGGTTAGGAAAAAGGAAAGCAAGTGGTTAGCCTAGGGAAGTAACCCAAGGCAATTAAAAGGAATCAATATTTAATGTGAGACAGAAAGAAAACTCAAGAGTAAGGAAAAAAGATGCAAAGCTTTAAACTGGGAGAAAAAATATTCTTGAATCCAGCAGCTTAAGGAAATGAAACAGAGATAAGAGAGAAGGCATTTTATTTACTACAGGAGAAATAAAAAGATTAACTGTCAGGGAAGAATGTACAAGCTTTTCTCCTTGTTGTATGCTCTGCTGGGCTGTGCTCTGCCTGCAGCTTGGGTGCAAGGGAGGTAGATCAGCAGTGAAGGGAATTATGCAAGCTAGAGAGAGGTCTGAGGCCACAAGAGATAGAGAAGCTCCTATGTGAGATGGCTATGGGAGTGGATTAGCAGATTGGCAATGAGTGGATTGGCAATGAGTTGACTAAGCCAGCAAGCAAGCACAAATAAACTCATGTGAGATCTTCTGAAAAGCAACTGTAACTGAGCTGCTTTGCCAAAAAAAGTTGGACTTGATTATATATGTATTTGCATGTGTACTGTGTGATTGAAAATGTATTGTCACTTTAAGATAACTGTTAGAAAGTGAGGGATATACTTAGCAAATCTCTAGGAGATTCCAGCCCATGAAATCCAATAGCTATTTTGTGTAAAATTATTCCTGCATTTGTACTAATCAATCTATATTATTTTTGTTTAATTCAAACAGTAGAATTGCACATTAACTTTCCAATCTACATATTCCATGGAAATAAAGAAAAATGTATGTTCATAACTAGAAGATAGCATTGGGAGGAGGAACCTGCCCTTAGAACTCCCTGAAGGTCAGAGTTGGCAATAGGTTTGGTTAAAGGGGTTTGGATGAGACTTAGAAAATAAAGTGCTTAGTCTCAACAACTGGGGGCTTTCCCCCCCTTGAGCACAGTTTCTCAGACTCAGGATTAGCTGATTGGGTAAAAAACAAGGCCATTGAATGAGCTACATTTCTCTGATATTAATTCTGTTCCCAGCTCTGACTAAATTTAGAAATAATTCTGACATGAAGATATTTATGGAGGTCCTCCAGTGAGGCACTACCTTGGCATGGTTGTGGGCTTGTGTGCTCTGAGGACAATGAGAGCTATGCCAGAGGTTTAACTATTCTGGACAGATCTCATCAGAGGAGCCAGACAAAGATGTCTCCATCCCATAAAAAGTACGGTGAGGTGTAATTTACAGAAAACATACCAGCTCAGTAATTGCTTGGGTCAACAAGGACTGTGCTAGTTGTTGGAGTTCCTGGACAACTGCTCAAAAATGGGCTATAGGACTCCACTGGAGAATGAAACAGTAACCTACTCCAATATCCTTGCCAAGAAAACTTGATGGACAAAAGACATGACTCTGGAGGATGAGCCGCTCAGGTCAGAAGGTGTTCACTATGCTACTGGGCGAAAGAGGAGGGCTATTACAAGTAGCTTAAGAAGGAGTGAAGTGACTGGCCAAAGCCAAAAGGATGCTGAGCTGTGGATATTTCTGGAAGTGAAAAGAAAGTCCAATGCTGTAAAATACAATATTGTATAGGAACCTGTAATGTAAGATCTATAAATCAAGGTAAGCTGGATGTGGTCAAACATAAGATGGCAAGACTGAACATCAATATCTTGGGAATGAGTGAACTAAAATGGATAGGAATAGGTGAATTTAATTCAGATGACAACTATATCTATTACTGTGGACAAGTATGCCTCTGTCCATAGTTCTTTAGGCATTCTGTCTACCAGATCTAATCCCTTAAATCTGTTCATCACCTCCACTGTATATTCATAAGGGATATGATTGAGGTCATACCTGAATGGTCTGGTGGTTTTCCCTGTTTTCTTAAATTTAAGCCTGAAATTTGCAATACAATGGTCATGATCTGAGTCATAGTTGACTCCAAGTCTTGATTTTACCAAGTGTATAGAGCTTCTCCATCTTTGGCTGCAAAAATATTATCAATCTGATTTCAGTGTTAACTAACTGGTGATGTCGTTGTGTAGGGTTGCCTCTTTGGTTGTTGGAAAAGGTTAATATGACCAGCATGTTCTTTTGAGAGAACTCTGTTAGCCTTTGTCCTGCTTCATTTTGTACTCCAATGCCAAACTTGCCTGTTATTCTGATTATCTTTTGACTTCCTAGTTTAACATTCTAATCCCTTATGATGAAAAGGACATATTTTTGGTGTGAGTTCTAGGAGGTTGTAGGCCTTCATAGAACCAGTCAACTTCAGCCTCTTTGGCATCAGTGGTTGGCACATAGAGTTGGATTAGTGTGATGTGGAATGGTTTGCCTTGGATTCAGAATGAGATCCTTCTGTTGTTTTTGAAATAGAATGACCTTGTTTTAAATCCAAGGCACCATTGAACCTCACAGTGATTCAAGTCTATGCACAAAACATTTATGCTAAAGAGGCTGGACCATGATAGCACATTTTAAATATGAGTTGTCCCAGAAAAAGGGGATAGACCAATTCCTCAGATGACAGTTCCAGAATCAACAGGTTAAAAGTACACAAAAAGAAACATAGATTAGGTTTTATGACAAATGTCCTGAATGTATAAAGAGGTTGCCACATGAAATAATTAATCCTCTTTCACTGGAAGTTAACAGGTGGTGGGTGGCATCTATCAGAGCTGCTGTAATGAACCCTGAATGAGGAGGAGGTTAGGCTAATTGACCTCTATGGTATCTTTCAACATAATGATTTTGTGAAAACTCCATGCACAAAACTCAAATAATTATCAGGATTAAAGAAAAATGACATGTGACTTAAGGAGGAATAAACTATACTGGTGCTGAATTTAAATTGTTCTAACATGTTGCTAACATTTTTTTCTGACAATTTTGTTTCTTCAGAAAAAAAGGAGGCATAAAAGGATCAATCAATCATCCTTGACTTGATTGAAATTATAGGACACACTTTTTGGGAAAAGTAGAAATATCAGATATAGGAGAAGTTTCTTCTTAAATTTCAAAAGAAAATAAGTGTGTCTGAATTTGTATCTAGGCATTCACAAGAGCAGATTTAGTAAACTCATAGGAATTGTGTGAGATGTTAATGAAAAAAAAACTGAAGATAGATAAGAATTTTTAAAAATAAGATATGAAAAACACAATTATAGACAATTCCAGTGAGAGGAAAAATCTAGGACAGCAGAAAACTTGTTTGAAATCAAAGAAGAAAAAAAATTTTTTTTAAAAAAGGAACAGGATACCAAGGAAAAATGTAAACAAATAGGTTGAAACTCCAAGAGTTGACATCAGAAAAAATCAAGTTCATAAAGAGCTCAATTTGGCAAAAAAATTGTAAAAATTTCCAAAAGGTGTTCTTCATATATGTTCAAAATAAAAAGAAGAGGAAAGAATCAGAAACCCACCTACTCAATAAAGATAACAAAATACTCAGAGATGGCAAATTAAAGCAGAGGTATTTAACTGCTATTATGGCTCAATCTTCTTGGATAATTGGGTATGTATTCCAGTAGGAGTTATGGAGAGAGGATGAAGGGCAGGACTGAAGCTTGTGTTTGATAGAAACAGTCAGGAAATAACTATTTACCTTAAAAGAATTTAGATTCAGTGGATGGTCCCTGGGGGAGAAATAGGTAAAGCAGTTTTGCTTATTTTCTATTTTCCCTTAATCCCACAATTCTATTATTCCTCACCTTTGTCAGGGTGGGGAATTCTCCTCGCCAACTGGAGAGAATTGCAACAAAAAGAGATGAAATATATAGTAACAGAGTTCAACATCAGTCAAGTCTTCCATCCATGATCTTGAAATGTTTACTTTTACCCAGTAAAATAGTATATTAGCATGATTACCACTGCAGTGCAGTTGAATCTCTGTTACACATATTTTGAGCCTTCAGGAGTAAACCATATACTGTAATTTATTCTCATAACAAATTTATAATATACTCATGGATGCTATACTTTCAATAAGTTTTGCAAAAACAGAATATATTTTCTGCTAAGTTGTTTCTGTCAGAAAATATCGTAGTATCATTTTATGTGAGGAACGGTTTCTGAGCATCTCATCATATTGATAGATTTAAGGATTGTCTATTTTAAAGAACACATATTTATCACATAAAAATAATGGTCACTCTTTCAATCAGTTGGTAACAACAGAGAACCTAAGAAGAGAAAAATGAGGCAGGCAGGAGAGGTTGAATCTGATTTTTCCCTCTCACTCCATTAAAATTTTTGGTGACTTAATATTGTATAATCTGAAAGGAAATCAATGAATTCTCCTAATAAACCTGGCCACACAACTGTTTTCCATTTCTATTATATAGCAGTCACTTCTCCACGTCTTTTTATGCTTTTGCAATTGATTAGTAACTAATTAATAGATTAGAATTTCCTATAATTTCTATGCTGTTAGGATGTTGTTTATCTATTAAGGTCAACACACTTCCTTTTATATATTTTATTATACAGGAGAGAACAAGCAGTATCTAGTCTATCATTCCTCTTCTTTTTGATCATCATCTGTATACTGCTTGACTCTCACTGTCCTTGCCTGAACAGATATTCAGCATTTTATTTCTGAAACAGACAACCCAAATCCTTCATGATTTCAAACTCACATTTTTTTAAAAGAAGAGTCAAACGATTTTTTTTAGTTGGTCTAATTCTGTGTGGTTTAACTGAGAGAGTAGATTATACAAATTAAAAATAACTCTGGAGTAAATACTGAGTTTTCTGGCTTACAAACTATTGAGCTCAAAGCAGAAAATCCATATTCTTTTTATGTTAACTTTTACTGAATGTAAAATTCTCAATAAAAACAATTTTTAAAAAATCTATAATATTTGAATGCTTGCTTTAAAGAAATGCTAACTTTACATGTTAGCTATGGATTATTATGATCAAATATGAGAACCTGAGACAAATCAAATCAATAAATCAAATAAAAATGGGACAGATTTGTCCATCCAAGTGTTTATAAAACAATGATGAATAGAAGTAAATTAAATCTGTCCTGAGTCAAGATAGATGAGTACATTGACACATCCATTCTGTTTCCCTGGAAACTACGGAAGTGGTTTGCCATTGCTTTTTTCCAAGATTTTTTTCCCCTCAGTTTTCCAGTTCAGTTTATAACCTTTGAGTTTCCTGATAGTGTCCAATGCAAGGTCTGACACTTGCTTGGCTTTTTAGAGATTTGTCAAGGGATGTTTAAATGTTACTTCTGCCTATAAAAAACTATATATACATGGTCTAAGCCTTGAAAGGCTGACTCTGTGCCAGAGTGACTATGAGCTATGGCAGAAATACCAAGTTCTGAGTTTCATGACTCTTTCAGAGTGCTCATCTTGGGAACTGGAGCTGCTAAGATATAATGATGATATTGGTATCCATGGGATTTGAAATGATGTACATATCTTCACGGGGTAGTTTACTTCAAGAAACAATCAAATAAAGTGATCCTTTGAAGTTGCTTTACAAAGTAATATAGCCTCCTCATTTCTCAAAGCAAAGTGGTCCCATTGTTCACTTTGTGCTACTTCGCTGTCTTCCACATGCATTTATACCATGATACAGCTCTTGCTAAAACTGAACCTCATTAATAATAGTAACTGGTATTTTCCCACATAATACAGCATAGATGTTATCTATACAAAATACTTTGTTGTAGCTCACACCTATCCTAAATGTTGCCACACATTAACTCCACTGTCCTGGACTTTGCAAGTTGATATTACCATGTAAATAAGTCTTTGATGGTTAGCTCTTATAACAAATAAAGCCTTAATATTTGTAAAGTGGCTTACAGCCTTTGCCTTTCTTCAAAAGTTCTTGTACTGACTCTGATTTGGTGCTGCCTCAGTGAGGTTGCTTCTTTTCTATTTGCTGCCAAGTTCCAGGCCAAGCTCCAAGCTCTGCTCTTCAGTGCTGTTGTTTTTGAACATTCCAGCTAAATTCTAAAGCTAAGCTCCAGGCAGGAATCCTCCTAGGATATGCTGCTTATTGTAGCTTTGATCCTGGCAGTTGACTGATGGCTCTCTTGCCTGCCTTTAGTGTTGTAAATTTCTAGACATAGCCTTCCATTTAGTCCTTGTCTACTTGCTGTTTTATTTCAATCTGCTATCACCTTTTTTTCTGCACTCTCCTTAGCATTCATCTGGGTGGGGTGATGCTGCCTCTGACTTTGGCATATCCCTGAATTGGGCCTCAATTAGCCAGAAGATAGAATGCCAGCATGAACACTTGTAAGTAAACTGTGAGTGGGAGAATGAATGAATGAATGAATTAGCTTATCTCATCTTAAACTTCTGGGGTGGTAAATATTTGCTGCCCTTTGGGAGAAGGAACATGCTAAGCCTACCCTTGGGGAAGTGGGTGTGGGAAGCATTTCTCCCTGACTGCAGGTGCTTTTCCCAATGCAAACACAACCCCAGGTTCAGTCCCTTACATATAGGCTGGATTTTCTGAATTTGCTGCTGTCCCTTTAACACATCACCACTCAGTGGGAAAACATACACCATTTAGCAGATGAAACATAGCTAGAGATCAGAAAGGAAGGGGTATATCTGTATTTCCCAATGTCCTAAAACATTGCTATGACTGATTGATTTGGTCTTCAAAGCAACAAAATATTACAGATTTTGTAACCTTGAAACTGTGATAGATAGTCTCAGCTTAAGAAGACAAATGCTATGTTCCCTGTAGATGTTTTGGATTGACTTTTCACCTGGAAACTGAGGAGACAGCTGGCCATACAACATCTAAGAGTCAGGCTCTACATGGGTTTCTTTTATAATTAGATACAGCTTTCTTCTAAGTATCTTATAGATCTTCCAGCAAGGGTTTTATGTGGCCACGGTTCTTATTTGTATTACTTGTGAATGTGCATGTGTCTATTCCTATGACATTTTGCCTACTCCATGGGTTCCAATAGGAGCTACTAGTCCCAGCCTCATGGTGCTAGCACTTCTAAATTATTTTTTTCTTGCTTCACTCTATACTATGTCCTTCCTCAGTATGGGAAATAAAGAACATGTTTTTCTCCAAAGATCTGTTTTCCTAAAAGAAATAGTTTATAACCTTGATGGGATTGACTGAGAGGCACACATCCTCCTCCCAAATAGTTTGCTGAATGCACATCCTTTTCCAAAACAACTTGTTGAAGGTTGACTGAGCCTAATGACTTGTTGAAGGCTCTGAGAAGATTAATTAAACAGAAACCAAAGACGGCTTCATTATCACCAAGCTGACAGAAAGGAATGGGTAGAAAGAAGCCTCAAGGCAACCCGTGGGCATAGCTAAAAAAGAAAAATTACAAATAAGGGTAAGGGGAGATAGAATTAGAGTAGTGGGAGATGTAAACCAAGGCGGGACTTCCTAGGTGGCCCTATTATAAGTTAAGGAGACTGATTAGTGGTTGTTTTTCTTACAGATAGATGATGTCAACAGAAGGTGAAATGAAGGCAGGAAATCCAACAATTTCTTTCCTTAACTTGTTCTGCATCAAAACTTCAAAAACAACAGGATTTGCTAGCCTCATTATTAGGGCAGATTAGAGCTGAGTCATCAAGTACAATTTATGTCAGCATATTTTCTGCTGACTCAAGGCCTGGAGATATGCATGTTAACATGGCCATGAGGAACAGCTCCCAAGAGTGTTTCACACATGGGTTGGGAAAGAGATGAAGGTAATTGCAAGGTAGTGTGAAGTGTCTCTCTGAGATAAATCACATTGCCACTTTGTCCCGACAAGGTGAATCATGTTGCCTTTTTGACTTAACGATTTGCTTGCCTTTGTGGTGTAAGTGTCTCATCTATGCAAATCAAAACCACTTTGCACAGACTTATGAAATAATAGCTTTGTTGGAATTTATTCTGTGGCTATATACTTACATGATAAGAATATTTTTATTGGATGGAGAAAACAAAATAGTGCATTGCATACACCTAAAAACACTCAAATATTTTATGCTATACTGTGCTGTGAGCATATTTGTGAACATAGTCCATCAATCACAGCTTCTGTTTGTACTGGATGAAATTTCTGGAAGGCATCATTCTATGAATTCACAAGCAACAGGCATTCCTGTGCCCTGACATTATTTTTTCTTGTCTACTTGACTGCTCTTTGCTCCTTTGGAAACTCAGTGGAACATTTTGTCATTCAGTTTTATAATCTCTAGACAGGAGTAACACAATTTTAAATTAATTAATTGATGGCTTAGACAGAACACTTGGCGCTGTTTTTCACTGCAAACTGAGCTGTGGACTGATTGGTCTGCCTTCATTTTGGGGCTCAGATGTCTTCAAATCACTGCCTCTGCTATTAACACCAAGAAGCTGTCAAAACACTTTAATTCTTAGTAACAGCTTAGATAATCTAACAAATTTAGGAAAATATGAATATGTGAAGCTGCGTACTTACTAATAATCAAGGGCTTCCTCTTTGTTATTTCAATAGAAGCTGATTACTGGAGGAGTTAGTTAAATAAAAGAAAAATTATTCTTGTTGGTACTCTGTGCAAGGGCTGGTACATGGAGCTCCCCTTGAAGATCATCTGGAGGTTATAACTATTCAGATTTCAATGATGCACACAGTTCTAGGTGTCACATAGTTTGCCTGTACTACAATGTTGTTGAGTGCGCTGCACTGAATTCTAGTTTCTTTCCAGATGAAATTCAAGCTGCTAGTTATTTATTTATTTTATTTTATTTAACACATGCATATAGTTGCCAATCTTATAACAAATTCAGGGCAGATACAATATTAAAATGGTTAAATGTCCATTTTTTATTCTTTCTGTAGCTGCACTCCACAGGTCAGTTTTTGTATGCATACCTGAATTCAATCTTTTATAAAAACAATGCTATGAAATAAATTAATGCTTTGCAAACTGCTGATAGAAAGACTACAGACAAGAAGCTACTGTAATATCTCTTGACAGGGACTTCTAAAGTGTGAAAATGATCATTATGGAAAACCTTTTATTGCTTCGCCTGGAAAGATTTGGCAATACAGTGGTACCTCACAAGACAAGTAACTCACAAGACGAGAAACTCGCAGGACGAGCAAAAAAATTTAATAAAATGTATTCTGCTAAATGAGCCACAACTCACACGACAAGCAAACTTTGTGTGATAACTTGCCTGTCATCAATCAGCACGCTCTGTATTTCTCGTTCAGGCAGCAACCCTGCATGAGAGTTCTGCCAACATGGTAAACACATGGGTGTGTTCTGCCGACTCTTACCACGTGCTTTACACCTTTGTACAGGCGGCAACCCCGCGCGAGAGTTCTGATGACGTGGCAAGTGCGCACGTGTGTTCTGCCAACTCTACCGCATGCAGTTTACTCCATTACTGTGCATGTGACTGACTTTGCCAGAATCCTGATCGCAATGAGTTCCCCTCTCTCATTGCGTAAACAGCGTAAATTAAGTGAAAGGCATTCAAGAGAAGGAACTCTTGAGACTTCAGACTCCAGATTCAATCTCCAGGCAGTCCCCTCCCCCTCCTCTCCTCTCTTCTCCCTCGCGTCGGGATATTCTCAAAGCGTGAGTGCGCGCGCACGCACACACAAAATAAAGCAGAAATTGTCCTTGTCCTTGCCCAAAATAAAGCAGAATCCCCCTTGTCGCTTCTCCCCTCATAGTACGGAGGCAAGAAGTGCTTCCAAACCACCCACGATGCCCGGAAACACT
>JANHZU010002390.1:71416-85193 GCA_032468055.1 Acrochordus granulatus | reverse complement strand
GTGATATTTTAGAAGTTTAGCATACCTTTATTTAAAAATCAATGACAGAGGTTGTAGAGAAGATGGATACTGATGGCCATTGTATAGTGGTTTATGTCAGATTTATTGCAGAGAGATATAATAAACTGGTGATGATTTGGACTGAATGGTGTGGAACGGTCATTTTGCTGATAATAATACAAGCAGTTTTAATTATCCATGCCAGTGTTGCAATCTTTCGAGCTTGACTGGGTGGGAGAGAGAGAAAACAGTGAAAGGGATATGATTCAAGATATGATACAAGGTACAATTTCCAATTATCACCTTAAAAGACCAGATTCAGTGGAAAGTTCTGTTTCCCAACCTTATTGAAGTGGATTGTTTGCATTTGACATAGCAAGTTGTAGAGATTCAGTCACTAAGGCTTAACATTAGGTTTGAACCAAGACAAAAGTTTATCCCTAAGCAGTAAACTTTTCCCTACTTAAACTTCTGCTGAAGATGAGAACTGCCATCATGATGTTTCCATTCTCACATTTAACGGGATCTTCCTTCATCCCTTGATGAGGCCATCATAAAAGATTTTGTTTGAATCTGTCAAATTGTTAATAAGAGTGAAACATTTTTCATGGTAGAAACTCCCCCCATGTGGGGGGAAGAATTCTATTCTGGTGGGTACTCTCCTCTTTTAATACCATGTTTTTTCATGAGTGTTGCATGTAAAGGAGCTAGGCTTATTATTTCCTTATAAAACACTTTTATTGTATATATTCAGCAGAAAGTCCTGGAATGGCTTCCAAATGATTAAGTCTTCTTAAAGATTGAACTTCTTTAAGTTATTGTCTCTCAGTAGGGTTATCAATTTTGCTATCTCTGCTAGTTCCATAAGATTTAAAAGCCAGTGAGGGAACCTTTTCCTCTTTCCAAGTTTTGGCGTAGACCAGCCTTGCTGCAGATACCATATACAGAAATAGCTCTCCATATTGTTTTCAAAATGTGTATCCATTATACTTAAAGGAAAAGCCTCTGGTTTCATTAGTACCTGATGATAGGATTGAGGATAGCCAAGATGACCTAATGCTTCTTTAATATTCAGTGATTGTCTCAAATCTTTGGCACATATTAATATCTTTAGTCAACCAAGATGAACCGTGTGTGAATATTATTCAGACAGATATTCCTATACATGTATGAAAAAGAAGAGCAGATTCTGGTGGCTGTTTTTTCAACTGAGTGAATACTATACAGGAAAAGTTACTGCTAGATTTCAGTTTTAAATCTTAGCATTTAACTCTTGATTTAATCCTATCCCAAACCCTTTTACAGTTAATAAATTATAGGGGAAAGGTAATTGTTAGACAAAAGGGACTGGGGTTAAACTCAAATATTTAAACATAGAAAATAAAAAAATACTGCCAGTTCAGAACTGTGGTGACACAGGAGTTCTTAAAGGGAATTGATATCATCTATAGGGAGGCTATTCAAAATTCTCTCCCCACCTCCCATTCTGAGATTGTTCTTAGTGAGGAATCAAAGATGGTCTTGAATATTCTCAGATGACAGATCTAATGGGCACTTGGAGCTCATGAGTTTTCTTCTCCCATTCTTTTTTTTTTCTGCTCATACCATTTTTTTTCAGGAGCAAAATGCTGTCAGTTAGGGTTTTCTTGGTTTCAGAGGCACTTCTTTACTGCTCTGTTCAGTTGTTTAATTCTACCTGCAGCATACAAGAGTTAGACGATTAATACTGTACAATCTGTATAATTCCCTTTGTGTGTTGATTGGTATTATCCATCATAAAAGAATATGAGCAGAGCAACAAACTATCAGTTGGTTTCTTTCCATTTAATCTTCTCTGTTTGAGCTAAATCCTTTTATTAATTTACACAGGCTAAATAAAATTTTGGATCCTATGACATCTACTGGAGATAGACTTTGTTTCAGATATGAATAAGCCAAGAATGGAAATTACGCGAAGGGCTGTTGACACCAAGTAAAAGAGTCTCCTGAGATTTAACATAAACTGCAGGAAGCAATTTGAAGGCATCAATTCTTTGGCACTTAGCCTTCCTTATGGCTGTGAGAGTTGGACCATAAGAAAGGCTGAGTGCCGAAGAATTGATGCCTTCGAGCTCTGGTGTTGGAAAGGACTCTTGAGAGTCTCTTGGAATTCAAGGAGATCAAACCAGTCAATCCTTCAGGAAATCAACCCTGATTACTCATTGGAGGGACAGATACTGAAGCTCAAGAACTTTGGCCACCTAATGCAAAGAGAGGAGTCATCGGAGAAGACCTGATGCTGGGAAGGATTGAGGGCAAAAGGAGAAGGGGATGGCAGAGGATGAGATGGCTGGATAGCATCATCGGTGTAATGGGCATGGGTTTTGGAGGACTCTGGGAAGGAATACAGGAGAGGGAGACCTAACATGGGGTCACAAAGAGTTAGATACAATCACATGACTGAATAACAACAAGCAGGAAGCAGTTGATTTCAACAGTGTTTCAAGATCTGCGCAACAGCTTCTGCATATATACATGATAGCACCCATCTGGGTTCTCACATTTATTTATTTATTGCATTTATATCCCAAAATTTCTCTCATGCAGAATCAGGATTTTATGTCTAAAAAGACTAGCAGTTTCAGATTAACCTTCTGGTTGCATGTCATCATAATTTCCTGAAGTGTATAATCCAGAAAGGTTCTGTAGTATAGTTCTTAAAGAACAATAGGAAGAAAAATTGAATAATTCGGTTATGTACTGAGTAATTTTAAAACATTTCACATAAGTTAACAGCAGCTGTTGATTTGAGAAGGAAGTTAATTGGGATTTCCTCTTGAAGGCCTGTGCATCTTCTCAGAATGCCCATAACACTGAATGGATTCCAACATTACATTAAGCCATTATTTTATTCACCATGAATAAGATTACCCAATATATTTTCATTCAAAAGTTATACTTGGGGTTTAAATTCAAACAAATCACACAATGGTTTAGCACATTGCAGGAAACCAGATGATATTGTGGAGTCTTGTGGAAAATTAAAGTGTCCAGCTAGCCAGGCAATGCAGAATTAACAAGGTCTTAATGTCTACAAACTCTCTGTCATAGGCACCATTCTGTCCCAGTTGGAGTGGTGTTACATAAGGCAATGTTACTCCATTGCACAATGACTTTCTCCACTACCCATGTTTACTTTCAACTGATTTCAACCTTCTTTCTTCAGCTAGGCCTTCGATCTGCTCAGTTTATAAATTTGATGTTCAGGTTCTATCATTAATTCAAAATGTATTTACACTAAAATGTGAAATTAAACTGAACATGATTGTTTGGATAGACACACAGCCTAACTTTAACTGGCTCCAGAACACATGTCTACTGTATACAGGTTTGCTTAGCTGGCAAATGGATGTAGAAGGTTTCCTTGAAGCTGGAAGGTTCAAATTGTAGCATTTCAAATGACTCCAGAGATCAAGGTAATTAGTTGGTTTCCAGAAGTGATGAACTGGATTTAATTTCCCATAATTTCCTGAATCAGCATGACATTTATAGGTACCAACATGTAGTCTCTTTCTGCAGTGGTAAGATTGCTGCTGCAGATCTTCCTCCTTTCTGTGTATACAATTAGTTTTTTTCATGAAATTCTCAAAGTTAGTGTTTACAAGTACAGGTAATGGCTAGCCATATGGATGCTTTTAGCAGTTTCACCCACCTCTTCTCAAGAGGAAAGCTCTGTTCTTTTTACAATCAACTTTCTGGTTCATTACAGCTTCTGAGATCCAACAAACCATGCCAGAATCCTATCACAACCAAATGTGCAGTTCCCTATGGTGTACTATTTTTCAGTTGAAGAGTCAGTGTGGAAAGACATCAAAAATTGAAAACTCATGTTGTACAGTTGTTGGCCTTCTCTAAGTCTTAACTTTCCATCTCTATAGACTTAGGCAGCATTTGTGAACATCCCAATCAAAAGATAATGCTTCACCAACATTTGAGCATGAGATATTGATGTATACTTGTTGCTTTTATAATTATTTGTGCACATGGTCAGTTTGGAAGGGTTTCTTTCTAGTCAGGGCAATGCTTTTTGTGGTTAGGTTGCTAAGTCATGTCCGATTCTTCACAACCCATGGGCTGTAGCACTCTCCTGGAGTTTGTTCAAATTCATGTTCATTGCATTGATATGCTATCTAACCATCTCATCCTCTGCCGTCCCATTCTCCTTTTGCCTTCAGTCTTTCCCAGGATCAAGGTCTTTTTGTGGATAAACGAGATAAAGTAGTAAGTATATTGGACGAAGTAAAAGCCTCTCTTAAGAGTTGGTAAACAAAGCTAAGACTGTAGCAAAATGAATTTATGGAGAGAGCAGTTCAAATCCTAGAGCAGACTGTGCTCATTACTTTTTTTTGACATTGAGAGGCAATGAGTATATAATTCAAGAGATAGTTCTCAACTTAGGAACATTTTTTAGTGACTGTTTGAAGTTACAGTAGCACTGAAAAAAAGTGACTTATGACCAGTCCTTGATCTTATGACTGTTGCAGCATCCCCATGGTCACATGATCAAAAAATTGGTGCTTGGCAACGAGCATTTATTTATGACAGTTGCTGTGTCCCAGCTTCTGACAAGCAAAGTGAATGGGAGAAGCAGGATTTGCTTAAGGACTGCATGATTCACTGAACAATTGTAGTGATTCACTTAACAATTGTGGCAAAAAAAGATTGCAAAAGTGGGCACAACTCGTTTAACAGTTGTTTCGCTTAGCAACAGAAATTCTGGTCCCAATTCTGGTCATAAGTTGAGAACTGCCTGTATATATTTATAGTAGGCCAAGGACTCTTTGGTGAATTTCTCAAAAAAAAAAAGATTCATAATTTCTAAAAGTAAACTATAATGTTTTTAGTCAGGACATGAGCTTTAACCATACATTTACAATTTTTATCTGTTGAAGTTATTTGTAAAAGTTTAATTCTCCTTCCAAATGTGTGCTCAACTAATGGTAATCTCATGGACATGCTAATGTAAACTTATTAGCAATGTGGTGATTTGTCATTTCATTTTCCAGGATGAAATGGAATCCTGGAAAAAGTAATTTTCCCAATTTCCAATTTGAAAATTCCCAACCTAACCTACCCTGGGTATTTCCCATTCAAATCCTGACCACATGTTATATCCTTTCAGGGCCTGGGAAAGAGAAGGCTGGTTTGGAAAATGTTGCAAGAGTAGAAAAAATGTACTTTCTTCCATTATTTAGAAGATCTTGTTCATCAAAGGGTTCTTACCAAGAGAATAAAGAGAGCTTTACCCTAGCAAACGGAGAGCAATATAGGGTCCGAAAAGTGAAATACTTGAGATTTTTGTAATCTGATTTTTTTTCCATTTTAATAAGCCTGTGCAAGAATCTTTTTGTGGTGTATTTGGCTGTTAAGAGTTGATGCCAGATCTGAGTACACTTAATTTGATTTAGTTGATTTCAGTTTTGAAATCGTATCTGCTGCCATCTAGCTGGGTGATGCTCTTATACCCTCAGCAATTATTGTAAGGCTATTTGCAGGAACTGAGGGATATTTGTTGTTATTTATGTAACAGTGTACACAAACCTGGTCTTCTAACAGAATAACGTAATTATAAAGACAACAATTAACATATCGGAAACAGGATAGATCTCTTCCCACTTCAGGTCATTTCCTGCTAAAGATGGCAACATTGAAATAAATAGTTGGTAAGGCTGAATTTATTCAAATAGAACTTGGTAAACCACAAAAGAACAAAACAAGAAACTGTCACACCAGCTTTCACATAATTACAGTTCTCAGGACAATGATAGCATTTTGTCCTAGGTCTGGGCATTATAGATTATGATCTAAGATCATGGCTGCTTCCTAAATCAGAGCTGTAAACCCAACTGGAGAGTCTTGTTTTCCAGAATAAAATTTCTGTTTGTCTTATAAACTTTAGAATAATAAATCTTTCCTATTGAAAGCTTATATTCAGGTTAAGCATTTTTACTTTTGGATTAAATGTCTGGTTTAATTCATATTAAGGATGTATTAGCCTTTGATCTAGTGTAGGCCACCCAGCTGTGATCTTTTAATAAAAATACTTATACTTTTATTCTAGAGTAACAATTTTGGCTAAGCATCAATTTATGGATTTGGTCCATGGATCCATTTCAGGACATTATTAGATGGTATTTTCTCACCATTTTATGATGGGAAATGCTCTTCTAAATCCTAAGCTAAATGCAAATGTGAAAATCTCTTCTTCATTCACATTAGAAATATATGTGAATCTCATTTAATAGGTAACTGGCCTCATACTTTTCTAGAACCATTAACAATTCAAAAGAAGTTTATCATTTGCATTTAGGGGTAATTGATTCATGGAGAGCAAAAATTTCAAATCAAATTGCTAAACATAAAGAATGAAAAGATAATTAGAAATGGTAAAGGTATGAATGGAAAAATAAGCAACAACAGCTTGTGCTTTTCACCTGTTTCTCAGGCTAGTGCCTTCAGGGATTTCTGAAATCTCTTTAGATCAGGTTGCACCCAAATATAACTAAGCACCAACTTATTGTAGGATTTAAGGGGCTGTCAAGACATGAATAGGGCAGTTGATGCTGCACTTGAGAGGTTAATAATAAAATCTGCCTATCCCAGGTCCTTGGGAAGGATTTGAGAGATAGATAAAAATGCCAAGTCTCGTCCAAACATCTGACTGACTGTGTGATGAACCATAATAATTTATAGGATGCCAAACTCCCAGTGACTCTGGCAGTTACATTAGAGAAGGATATGTAGGATTGGATGGTGTTGCAATGTCCCAACATAAACTCTGTTCCTAATGTACATGCATGTAATCTCATCCCCATGTACAAAAGTAATGTTGCACTTTGATGCTCATTCAATCATTTGCAACCTCTTGCAAATTTGTTTATTCCATTGGTGGAATAACATGGAAATAACACAAGGCACATAGGGCAGACCAAGTCTTTCTCCTGCACAACTCCCAGGCTCCAAGTGTGTCCCCTCTTCTCAGGGTTTGGACGATTTGTAAAGTCACATTTTTGGGGGGTAGGTTTTTAATTGTTAAAAATGTTTTAGGATCAGTTGGGTGGTTTGTGTCATTTTCCATTGTAAAATTTTTGAGCTCCGCTTCTATTTTTCTGAAGTATCTTGGATAGAGTAGAGTATATTTGGTCCAGAAAAGGTTAAATGAAGAAGTAAATAGAGTGGATGCCTCTTCCCTTTCAACAAGAATTATTTGAGAGGTGAGTTAGCATGAATATGGGAAACAAATGTGAATGTAGGCATTTTCTTTTGAGAGGCATCAGAGGCACCTCAGGCAAGGAAAGAGTATGGTTGAGTAGATGTTTATTAAATGTGCTTACCCTACACAAATGCATCTTCCTGTTGAGAATTGATTTCTTACCTCTGAAGACCTCATTGTGCTCTTTAGCAAAAGTAATTTGGATTTGTTATAACCAGGAAGGATGCATATGGGGACCATTGAAAGATGGTTCATGAACCTGGTCAACACTGAGAGTTTTTCAGATATCTGAGAGAGAAGAGTTTTTTTTTTAAATTTGCAGAAAACAAAGATCCTTCCACCGCACAGCTTCTGAGAGTATTGTTTCCCATTTGGTTTTCATAGTAACAAGAGCCATTAGCGGCCTTGTCTTCTGTAAGTTGGTGTGAATATCTTTTAGGCCATCTATACCTTCTTTCACCAAACTGAGGGTATCACAGGAAAAAAAGTTCACTTTTTTCCAGCTGACTCTGCTATGCATGCCTCTCAGGTTTTAAAGGCTTCCCTGCCCTTTTTGCAATGAATTAATTAAACAGCATCCACTGAGCTTCCTGTCCTGCAGTTTACCTCTGAGGGTGTCAAGCTGTTTCCAAAGACTGATCCTGAGATAAATTTTCTGGGCTTTCTGTGATTTTTTTAAAAAGACACTCATGCTGTTCTGCAGAGATCAATATGCTTTAGTCAGGAAGGTTTGATTCTGAAACTGAATGACAAAGTGAACTGTTCTAATTGAAAATGGTGTTAAATAATTAGCTGGTAATTGCAAACAGCTTAGCAGAGCTTCTTGAGTATTCCAGCCATTCTTCTGCTATTTGTAACTCAGAGATATGTAATAGGTATACTCTGGAGACGTGTTCATATATCAAATCTAACACAAGTGAACCAGATAACCTGAATACAACAGGCAATTATTTGTTGATTATTTGTTGATGTGCAGCAGAATATTCTCATGTGGTTCAATGTATCCAGATTTTCAGGGTCATTAAGCATTCTTTTGCTCATCAGTCTTTTCTTTGGAAAAAAGTGTGATATTTTGTTTGTTTCTTGATCAACATATAATAAACTGGTTTGGATGCTGACAAAAATGGAATTATGCTTTTTAATTAAAGTAATTGCTCATGAAAGTATGACTAGTATTCTATGAAAAAAAAATTAGGGAGCTAATGTGCAGTTTAGTCTAGTGGTGAAGATGTTAGAATAGGAGTAGGAAGTCCTGAGTTTTAGTCTACCCTCAGCCATGGAAACTTCTTAGATGGCTTTGGTCACTTTCTCTCACCCCAGCCTATCCCATCACACGGTTGCTGTTTTATGGAATGGCTTGAAGATGAAGTACCTTTGAAGTATATTGCCTTTTACTCCTTAATAAAAGGCAGGATGTAACCAAATAAACAAATAAGTCATACTTGCATGGAATTATGTTCTCTGGGAAATTTCCCAATTTAAGTTGACCAGTAAAAATGCAAAAAGAGGGAATTTTTTATGCTCCACCCAATCTAGGAATGCTGAGTAATGGCATGCCCCTTACCATACTTATTTTGTCCCTCACTTAAATGATTACATACCCAAGATTAATGTCCTTCCTGTGGAACGTGATGGCTCTCGGCACTCACCATGAGATGCCAAACAAATAAAAGAACAGAACAGCTCATGTGCTATAACATTTAGAAGTCTAGTACATCTGTTCTTGCTCCTTGTTCCTTTACAGTCTTTTAAGCAAGCACATTTCCTATTCACATGAACTATATGCTGATTAAGTAAGTATAGGTAATAGAGAAAATATTTGTGTTATCTGACCATGATCAAAATGCTTTGGGCTGCTCGGTTATATATAGCAGCTGCTAGCCATGGTCAGCAGTCATCCAAAGGCTAGCAAAAAAGGACTGCTTTTTTTCAGCAGTCCTCCAAAGGCTAGCAAAAAAGGATGTTTTTTTCTTGAAGAAGAACAAAGAAGGGACCACTGAACCTCATGGAGATGAGATTTCTACAAGGATAGAGCCACTTCCATGGGCTTCCCCTTGATCCCACCTTCCTGGATAGAGTACAAAGGATAGGAAATTCTACTTGGGAAGACAGTCTCACCAGAGCCAGAAAGCAATTTAGAGATTATGACCTGCATTTTGAATTGCATTTGGAGAACTAAGGTAGCCAGAGCACCTCCTACAGAATGGACACAATGCTACAAAACCAGGTCCAGCTCACAAGCAGGTGGGTGCTGCATGTGAATAGTCTTCAAAAGCAGCCTCATGTGTATCACGTAATAGTAATCCAGTTGCAAGGTGATGGGGGCGTAAGTAACAGTTGCCAGTACAATCTGATCCCTAAGCAGCTGCATGTGGTGTAGAAACTATGGTTAGGCAAAGCCTTTCCTAGCTCAGTCTCCACCTGCTGTTCTTATTGGGGCCACAGTTGAGGAGAACTCCTAGATCCTAGACCAGTTATTTTGAGTGGGTATGCATTACCATTCAGAGCTATGGATGGAAATACACTGAATCCAGGTGATTTCTGTACATTACAAACAAGCATTCCATCTTGCTGACATGGAATCTGTGCCTGCTGGTTCCATCTCGGTTCTTACAACCTCCAGATATAGGTTAAGTGATAAGAGCATCTCCTGCTTAGTCCAGAGTGGAGTATCATTGGCATGCAGGTAAGTCCTTGACTTACAATAATCGTTTAGCGATTGCTCGAAGTGGAAAAAGTGTCGTATGATTGGTCCTTGCACTTACGACCATTGCAGCATCCCCCCTGATCAAAATTCAGACATTGAGGAATTGGCATGTATTTACAACAGTTGCACCATCCCAGGGTTATGTGATTGCCATTTGTGACCTTCCAAACCATCTTTCAACAAGCAAAGTCAATGGGGGAAGCTGGATTCATTTAATGACCCCCGATTCTCTTAACAACTGCAGTGATTCATTTAACAACTGTGGAAAAAAGGTCATTAAATCAGGTGCAACTCACTTAACAACCATCTTGCTTAGCAATCGAAATTCTAGTCCCAATTGTGATCATAAATCAAGGACTATTTGTATTGATGAAACTCACCTTGAATTAAGAGAACTTCTGAATTTTTCATAGTTGTTTTATGTAAATGTTGAATAGTTGAATAAAGTAGGGATAAGTGCTGAGCTATGAGGCATTCCACACCTGTGTGGCTAAAGATTCAATCCAATCGATCAAGTTTCACTTTCACTGACTTGACTCAGCTGCTTAGGAAGAAACAGAACCACTGACTTCCTACACTTGTAGATTTTCCTGAGGGATACCATGATCAATAGTGTTGATGAAGCAAATGGATGAGAAATTTATTAGGATCAGAATATGGTGGCTCCTAGAAGGGTTCTTCAGATAGTTTGAACATTATTTTGAGAAAATATAATATTGGATATTTTGTACTTAGTTTCTTCACATTCTTGGGGAATAATAGTGGATGTGGAGGTCTATTGGAACACAATGCCTTTGTGAGTTTGAAATTTTGCATGTCTTTGAAATGTAGACATTCGCAATTAATTCAAGAGATAGATGATAAAGATGGTGGTTGAAGTGGAGGCAGAATTATGCTACTCTGTATTGAATCAGTTGCATAAATATGCTATACTTGTACTTGAAAACTGCTCAGATTTGTGTTTTAATTGTATCTGATGAGATTGTTTAAATATGTTATCTTTCATAGGGTGTAATTCCCAAACAGTCACTATGTTTGTCTTAACATCTCATCCATTTGCTTCAAATGCATGAAATACAGTAGTAACCTTTGGAAGAGGGCAGCAACATTCATCTCAAAATATATGCTCAGGAATATATTTTATGACCAGCTAGGTGACAGCAGCTAGGGGACCTTGGCTAATGTTGAAAAGTAAGTAGAACTGAGTCCAATTAGTGCACGGATAAGAGACCACCAGGAATCCCAGAGCACTGGATTAGATGGAGGGAAAAAATTTTTTTTTTACAAAAGTAAAGAATGGTAAGACATTTTGCCAAGAAAACTACAAGTATGGAACTGAGTTTGTCTCAGCTTTTATGTCTTTTATTCTGCTATAAATCAATATTCATCTAGGGATGTCAACAGATTTTCTGCTTGTTTTGTACCAGGAGAATAAAATTGGAATTACAATAAATAATGCTGGATCGATCTCCCTTTCTTTATCAGGTGAGTGAATGGTGATAAATAGAACTGAGTCATTTGTTATAGGAGACAGAGAACATCTCAGAAAGAGAAGGGCAGAGAATAAAATGGCCACTGTGCTCAAATTGCACAAATTGTCTCCATCCTTTAATGTGTATCTGTTAAATTGCAGCGTTGGCATAAGGATAACAACATGCCAGTTTGGCTTTCTTTTTCAGAAATATCTGAATGGAAATATTATCTTAAAGAAGATTAAAAATGAGGTGTATATGTGTGGGGTAAAATAGAAGAGAGTAATATGAATTTATTGTGTCCTGTTGAAGTAGCAGACCATAAATAGTCTTGAATGTATCTTCACTGTTAATGTAACCCCCACATCAACAAATAATGCATCTATATCATTGGTGCAACACAAACAAGTCACAAATATTGGCTGTCATAGTGCTTTTAAATACTATCCTACCGTCTGAATGCCTAGCTTAAACGTATTTTATGTTTGACTTGAATAATCAGACTTCAGAAAAACTGTTAAGAATTGTTCCATAATGTTTTTAAAAAGCTACAGTAATTCTTTTTCTAACTAAGGGAAAGAAGAATAGACATTCATAAAACACTGTTCTGTAAAAACAGTTTTATGATCTGGAAAGCTTTTGACAGAAATTATAATTGGTATAATTCTGTAGATGGTGATGCAAAGACTGGAGAATCAGTATTATTTGCTGTGAAATGGTCTTGACCTTGGGTTATACAGTGATTCCCCCCACCCCAGGACTGTGATTATTCCATATCAGCAGTCTTTTTGAAGGACTGATATACAGGAATTCTGGATATTCTAATGAAAAATTTAATTGCCCTGTGGCAGAACAACCAGTCACAAATATGTTGTCCAACTTCAAGAATTATATAGGTTCAAAAGCTACAGTATTGGATTATTAGAAACATTGAGGATGCTTTTTTAATTGGACTAATCCAGAAGGCACTATATTAAGTTGAGTTCCTCTTGACTAATCCTGTAACTTTTCACATGCTTCTTGATGACTGGTGGAATATGTTGCAAACGTAAAGTTGGGAGCTGTAGAAATATCTGCTTTTGTGGAAATTGAAATATGAATACAATATCATACTGAGGTTTTGTGAAACAATAGTTCTACTTGTAAAATAGCTTTATCAAGTCCTTGTAATAATGCTTAATATGTTAGGGGTTCATGTTTATTATCTTAGTAAATCTAGAACTATCTTGTTAAGCAGCTTGGTATTATCTCAATTTAGAATGAGTCTTGCAGTTTCTTCATTAACATTCGTGTTGCTTAGTCATTCTGATCCTCTGAAGGCTTATCAGGGGACAGTTTACAAGAGAATCGGTATTAAACATTCAGTTCATTTATGCAATATTGCCTTACATAAATTTGACTGTTTGAATGATAGAGGAAATGGATGGGGTTGTACAATGAATAAGTGATGATTTTGACCGAATGCCACAGATATCCCTAGGGAGCATATAACGATTTGAGAGAAGATTAGATCAGAGAAGACATGATAACAAAGTCTCTATTTCCTTCTCTCAGTCTTCATGAGAAAAAACTAAATATATTTCATATCATGCTTGCTTTGAACATTGTAAAATAAAAAAACTTGTTGCAATACTTATAAGATAATCTAAGGATGTCATCAATAAACTTTATTTGAGTCCTCATTTTCAAGTAGATGCTTTTCATAGAGTTCTAGAACCACCAGGTGATTTTGAGTTGTTGCTGTTGTTGTTATTCACTCATGCAGTCATGTCCAACTCCTTGTGACCCCAAGCTTCCCTGTCCTGCACTGCCTCCTGGAGTCCATCCAAACCCCACGCCCATCATATTGACAATGCTATCCAACCATCTCATCCTCTGCTGTCCCCTTCCCCTTTTGCCTTCAATCTATCCTAGCATCATGGTCTTTTCCAATGAGTCTTCTCTTCTCATTAGGTAGCTAAATATTTTAGGTTCAGCTTCAGTGTCTTGAAATCCAGTGGACCCTCAATAGTCTTCTCCAGCACCACAATTCGAAGGTATGAATTCTTCGGCGCTCAGCCTTCTTAATGTCCAACTCTCACAGCTGCACATTACTACTGGAAAGGCCATAGCTTTGTCTATATGGACCTTTGTTAGCAAGGTGATGGTTTTTAATATGCTGTCTAGGTTTCCCACTGAGTTCCTCCCAAGGAGAAAGGATCTTTCAATTTCATGGCTACAGTCAACATCTACAGTGATCTTGGAGCCCAAGAAGGTAAAATCTGCCACCGCTTCCATTTCTTCCCCTTCTATTTGCCAGGAAGTGATGGGACCGGTTGCCATGATCTTCGTTTTTTTAATGTTGAG